>PVLC010001040.1:56769-161898 GCA_004027655.1 Graphiurus murinus
TCATGTCATCTGCAAAAAGGGATAGTTTTAGTTCTTCTTTCCCTATTTTTACCCCTTTGATTTCCTTCTCTTGCCTTATTGCTCTGGCTAGAGTCTCAAGTACTATGTTGAACAGAAGAGGTGATAATGGACATCCTTGTCTTGTTCCTGTTTTTAGTGGGAACTCTTGCAGTTTTTCTCCATTTAATATGATATTGGCAGTAGGCCTATTGTATATTGCCTCTATGATGTTGAGGTATGTTCCTTCTATTCCAATTCTCTGCAGTGCTTTTAGCATGAATAGGTGTTGGATCTTGTCAAATGCTTTTTCAACAGCAATTGAGATGATTATGTGATTTTTGTCTTTGATTCTGTTTATGTGGTGAATTACATGGATTGGTTTTTGTATGTTGAACCAGCCTTGCATCCCTGGGATGAACCCGACTTGGTCTTGGTGTATAATTTTCTTGATGTGGTTTTGAATGCGCGTTGCTAGTATCTTGTTTAGCAGTTTTGCATCTAAGTTCATCTATGATATAGGCCTATAGTTTTCTTTTCTTGAGCTATCTTTATTTGGCTTTGGTATTAATGTGATGTTGACTTCCTAGAATGTATTTGGGAGGGTCCTGTTTCTTTCTATTTCCCGGAATAGTTTGAGGAGTATTGGGATTAGCTCTTCTATAAATGTTTTATAAAATTCACTCAGAGAACCATCTGGCCCTGGGCTTTTGTTTGATGGTAAACTCTTTATTGCTGTTTCTATTTCTTTGATTGTTATTGGTTGATTTAAGTTTTCTATATCTTCTTGACTCAATTTAGGAAGGTTATATGTATCTAGAAAATTGTTGATTTCTTCTAGATTTTCCATTTTGTTGGAGTATAGTTTTTCAAAATAATTTCTGATGATCCTCTGTATTTCCACACTGTCGATGGTAACATCACCCTTTTCATCTCTTATTTTGGTAATTTGGGTTGATTCTCTCTTTCTTTTGGTTAGGTTGGTCAATGGTTTATCTATGTTGTTTATTTTTTCAAGAAACCAGCTTTTGGTTTTGCTGATTTTCTGTATTGTTTTTATATTCTCTTTTTCATTAATTTCTGCTCTGATTTTCATAATTTCCTGTCTTCTACTGGCTTTGGGGTTAGACTGTTCTTGCTTTTCAATGGCTTTGAGCTGTGTCATTAGGTTATTTATTTGGTGAGTTTCCATTCTTCTTATATGGAGCTCAGTGCTATAAATTTTCCTCTTAGTACTGCCTTCCAGGTGTCTCAGAGATTTTGATATGTTGTGCCTCTGTTTTCATTGGTTTCTAGGAATTTTTTAATTTCCCCCCTTACTTCTTCTATGACCCATTCCTCGTTCAGCAATGTGGTGTTTAGTCTCCATGTGTTTACATGGTTACTCTGGGTCTTCTTAGAGTTGATTTCTAGTTTCACTCTATTGTGGTCTGAAAAAATGCAGGGAATTATGTTACATTTTTTGAATTTGTCAGGGCTCTCTTTGTGGCCCAGAATGTGATCTATTTTGGAGAAGGTTCCATGTGCTGCTGAGAAAAATGTGAATTCAGCTGTAGTTGGATGAAATATTCTGTATGTGTCTAACAGGTCCATTTGGTTTATGGTATTATTTAGGTCTGAAGCATCTTTACTGACCTTTTTTTTAGAAGATCAGTCTAGTGATGTGAGGGGAGTATTGAAGTCTCCCAGTATTAGTGTATTGGGATCTATTGTGTGACTTTATATCATGCAGAGTTTGTTTTATTAAAGTGACTGCATCTATGTTTGGGGCATAGATGTTGATAATTGTTATTTCCTCTTGCTGGATTGTTCCTTTTACTAGTAAAAAATGACCTGCTTTGTCTCTTTTGATAAGCTTAGGCTTGAAATCTAATTTATCTGATATCATAGTTGCTACTCCTGCTTGTCTTCGAGTTCCATTGGCATGGATTACCTTACTCCAGCCCTTCACCTTTAGTTTGTGGGAATCTTTGCTTGTAAGGTGTGTTTCTTGCAGGCAGCATATAGATGGATTCTGGGTTTTAATCCATTTTACCACCTTGTGCCTTTTTATTGGGAAGTTGAGACCACTTATATTCACTGTGATTATTGAGAGATGATTTTTAATTCCTAACATTTTGAGTTTTGACTTCTGTTTGCGGTAGTGTTCATTCTTCTTTGCTTAGTTGTTTGTTTCCTGGAAATTATTGTTTCTCTGGTTCTGACATTTACTTGTTAGTTCTTCTTTGTAGTTAATCTCTTTGAGTATTTTCTCTAGTGCTGGTTTGGAAGCCATAAATTCTTTCAGTTTCTGTTTGTCATGGAAGGTTTTTATATCCCCGTCAATTTTGAGAGAGAGTTTTGCTGGGTAAGAGAATCTTGGCTGCAGCCAGGCGTAGTGGCACACACTTGTAATCCCAGCATTCGGGATGCTGAGACCAGAGGATCTGGGTTTGTGGCCAGCCTCAGCTACCTAATGAGGCACTCCACAACTTAATGAGACCCGGTTTCAAAATAAAGAATAAAAAATAGGGCTGGGGGTATAGCTCGGAGTTAGAATGCCCTTGAGTTCAATCCCTAGTATCACAAAAGAGAGAGAGAGAGAGAGAGAGAGAGAGAGAGAGAGAGAGAATATCTTGGCTGCAAGTTATTTTCTTTCAGAGTTTGGAATATGTTACCCCAGCCCCTTCTGGCTTTCATGACTTAGTTTGGGAGGTCTAGAGTGATTCTAATTGGTCTGCCTCTAAATGTCACTTGGCCTTTTACTTTTGTTGCCTTTAGAATTCTCTCCTTAGCCTCTATATTAGTCAGCTTGATTATTATGTGGCGTGGTGAACTTCTTCTTTGGTCTTGTCTAAAGGGGGTTCTATATGTTTCTTGCACCTGTGTGTCCACTTCTCTTTCTATGTTTGGAAAATTCTCTGATATTACTTCTTTGAAAAGGTTGTTTATTCCATTAGTTTCAACTTCTAATCCCTCTTTATGCCTATTATTCTTAGGTTAGCTCTTTTAGAGTTGGCCCAGATCTCATCAATGTCCGATTCATACTGTTGAATTATTTTTTCTAGATTATGTACAATGGATTCATTTTTTGAATGGTCAGTATGATTTTCAAAGGAGACGAACCACATCAAACCACAGCAGTACATGTCCTTCCAATGTTTTTGGTGTAATATATGTATATATTACACATATGGAACATAATTGATTAATTGGCATTCTCTCTCTCTCTCTCTCTCTCTCTCTCTCTCTCTCTCTCTCTCTCCCTCCCTCCCTCCCTCCCTCTCTCCCTCCTTTCTTCATTTTCAATTACGAACAATGCTTAAATGAACATTTCCATATATATTCTTGCTTAGTTGTGAATGAACATTTCTGTAGGTTAGATTCATGGGGGAGAAGCGTTCATGTCAAATGAGAAGCATACTCTAGAAGTCAGTGCACACTGCCTGGGAACTTTGCCTTTTGCAAGCACATGGTTTGTTAAACAATTCATCACAGTTCTTTACCAGCACTAATTTGGCTTCCTACTTTTCCGCCTATGTTGCCTGTTTCATATTCTGGATTGCATTTGAACTTTTTCATCGAGAGGTGGCTAAAAATAGGAAGGGGAAAAAATAGTCATTCACATACTTAACTCCAGAAAATGACAGAAGCTTCAGCTGCATGAAAGTCGAGGAGCCTGTTCTGTCTCCAGTTCCAGCTTAGGGTTCATCATCTCTTGAGTTCCCTAAGCGATTCCTTAAACTCTTAGAGAGCATACTAAACAAAATAGGAAGCAGTGCAACCCTACCAGTTAATATGGTTGTCATTGCTAAATATGTCATTGTTGTCACTGCTAAGTCCCTCCAGGAATAGTTATGGGTGGAGCCGGCAGTGGCATGGCTGTGTTGGAGTTCTCCATAGTTGGTTTCAAAGAGCTCAACACATTAACACAATATGCCAGACTCGTTTCTGGCACAAGCATATTTCCCTCTCCTCTCCTTATTTCTCTTACCTAAAAAAGTCAATACCACATAGTTTCAGAATGCTATTCTCTTGTTTAGAAACCAGATTTTCCATGACTATGGATCAGCATAGAGCTCCAGCCTTTGGGGGCAGAATTGAAGGACCCACATACTGGTTCTGCTGCCCACTTACCCTCACAACTGTCAGGCACAGGGCCTCTGCAGTCCTTTTTGTCATCTGCAAAGAAGCAGTTGTCCCTGCTTTGTGCCTTTGCTCAGGTCAACGATGTACATGGTCTTACCATTAGACTGAGCTCTTACAGTGCAAATCCTGTCTCAATTCCATGCTTCTTGAATATGGGGGGGGGGGAATAACGAACATTATGATAGGGAAAGGAGGATAAAAAGAACGGTGCCTGCCTCAAGGAAATTTCTCCTCGGAGTCCCCCATCCGCTGCCCACCTCCCCTCCTCTCTTCTCCAGCTATGGAACTGCAGTGATAATGCAGTCCAACACCAATCCATTCGTCTCTGATGCCTGAGGCAGCAGTTGAGACAGAAACTGAGTTGCTGGGAACTTCTGCGAGATCAGAAGCCCAGAAGAAATCGTTCTCCCTGTTTCTAGTCTTAAATCCTACCAAGCCTGTGACCACTCGGGAACTTTCATAAAAGTCAGTTTTCTCATCTGCAAAATGGAGTTGATAGAATGTACTTTATCAAGTTGCAACGAGGACAAACATGTAACATACAAAGGCTTGCAGCCTATAAACACATATAGCATATAAGACATATGGTTGCAGAAAACCCTTTGTTAGCAGGAGCACCCTTATTATTATCCTCCCTTCCAAAAGAAATCCAGGTTTCTCTCCCCAGGCCCAGTATAGAGAGAATGCAGTGATGAGAGCTACCCACTGGGCGGCAGCACAGAGTTCAGATGGATTTCTTTTGCAAGGTCATGATAAATAAAGATGGGGAAGAAATTTTTAAAAAAAAATTTTTTTTTGTCCTGGAGATTGAACCTAGTGGCAGTCAATATCCAAGACACACCCCCATCCCTTTTCATTTGTCTTATTTTTAATTTTGAAATAGGGTCCTGTTAAGTTGCTAAGAGTCTTACAAAGTTACTGAAACTGGCCTCAGACCTGCAATCTTCCTGTCTCAGCCTCCCAAGTATTGAGATTACAGGCATGCACCACTATGCCTAATAGAAATTGAAATTTTTAAGCAAAACTTTCCTGGAGACTGACATCTACAACCACTCTTAAGGCTAAGGAACCCCCCAGTGGCAGTACTAAACCCATCTACTGAGATTTCCCAACTATTCATTCTCCTTCAGAGGGCTGCCCACAGGTGGAAAAACAGGTAAGCATGCCTTGGGCAAGGAATTTCCAAATGGGAGTGGAGAAGCATGGAAATTTCCAAAGCATAAAACCAAAAAACACATCTTCTTTTGTTTGAGAAGAAGTGACAGACGTATGCTTTTGAAAATCCCCTTGGAGCTGAGATTTTCAATTTATGGAATCAGCTAATCTCTGCACTTGAAAGGGAGGGATTGTGTAATTAATGATCAGCCCAATGCCTCACCTAACAAATGAGGAAATGGGCCCCAGAAAAGACAAGTCATTTGCCCAAGGTCACTTTGGTCAGTAATAGCGTGGCCTAGACAACAGCCTGGGTCTCCTGACTCCCAGAGCTGTTGATTGTCCAGGCGACTGGAGCCATGTCTAACTAGGTGGCTTTTGAGGAAATAAGAACAAAGTGGCTTACCAGGACTCATGGGAACTAGGGGAAACTTTTCCATTCAGCAATTAGGTATTTATCTAATGATCTCAAAGGCAATTTATATGTGTCAAACTTTCCCAGGATGGTGGGAACAAAAGAGCAGCTGTCTACCCACTGGAAATCTCCATATCAGATAGAGACTGGGCAGCAAGGAGGTTCAGTCAGGCTGCTTCAGGAGGCTTGTTTGTTTGTTTGTTTGTTTGTTTGTTTGTTTGTTATAATGCATACAACTATACAACTTCTCATTCAGAAGGTCTTCATTTTTCTCAGCCTGACTCCAGTCAATTTGCCAATCCAGCTGAGAGTGTGTTACACATTAAAGCCCCAAGATCTCTTATGGGTAACATATGTGCTAAAACATGGATCGCCATAATATCTGTAACTCAGTGGTACTGTCCCTAGAGTTCACAGAACTCAGTTAACATATGTTTCTGCTATTCTCATCCTGAGATGCGAGTATTGAAATATACTATGCACAATGTATAGTTAATTGAAAGATACAGGGGGTATATTAAAAAATAAATCTGTTTATATGACCTATGCTGAAATACATTGGAAATACCAGCAAGTTGCTTTCACACTAATCTATGTAGACTATCTCTGTCATTTCCTCTGATCTCTCTATCCTTCTTCCTTTCGATCTCCCGTGACTTTTAGTGTGTTTCCTTGGTGCCAGACTCACCACATAATACTAACATGAGCGATGGGGAGGTGCTGGGAACTGAGGTGATGAGAAAGGAGGTGTGGTGTGGTGGGTGCAAGGAGGAGCAGGAAGAAGGAATGAGTCGTCCCCTCCCTCCGAATCCAGGCAGCACTATATTAGAGAAACCTAATCCCAAGAGAAAGCTCCATCGTGTTTTTCCTCATGTGTCAAGGAATAGCCTAATTTTATACTTCTTTTGTAAAGCAAGGAAGTTGTTGAGATGGAAAACATTTATATCCGCAGTTTCCTCTGACACTTCTAGCACTGTCAGGCCAGTTAGCTCTCAAGACCAGCTCAGCTGCTCCTGTATTGTTGTAGGACTGAGGTCATCCTCTACAATCCACTTACACTGTCCTAGTCCCTGGTCTGAAATCTGGATTATCGCAAGGCTTCTTACTTGATCTTTCTGCCAACACTCTTTTCCCATCCTGACCCATGCTGACTACCAGCTCACCAGAGTCGCAAGCTTTTTAAAGTGTGATCTGACTTGCAAATCTGATTTAAAAGCCTTCTGTGGTTCTCTGTTGCCTGGCAAACAAAGCAGGAACTCCTTAACATGGCATAGGAGGCCCTTCATGAGCAACACCCAGCAGAGCCCAGGCTGTGAGCCCCTCACCATCGCCCATGCAGGCTACAGGCCAGCCAGGCTCCTGTGCCATGGTGAATGCTGGTCACAGTGTGAGGAATCTCCTTTTCAATTTAACAGATTCTATTCATTCTCCAAGACCCAGCTCAAGTATCGTTTCCTCCGTAAGGTCTCCCCAGATCCACTCAAAGTGATCCCCACAGTTGTTCCTTCCATTTTCCCATGGATCTGTGGACACGCCTCTACTCTGGCCCTTTTCACACTGTGTCATAATCCTCAGCTTGCACCTGTGTCTCTCCATCCAAGTGGGAGTCTCTCGAGGAGCAGGACAAGTGGTTTCATCCTACAACTCATTCAGTAAATACAGAGCTCAGAGCCCTGACTCTGCCATTTGTGAGTTGGGGGAACACATAGGAGGCCCTTAACATCTTTGATTGTCACCTTTTTCATATGTAAAAGAAGAGAATGATAGAACATAATTCATAACATGGCCATAAACAATAAACAGAGACGACAGAGAAGTTCTTATTATAATGCTCATATAAAGTTAATGCTGGGTGATGGCTATTATCACTATTATTACTACATGCCAAATACTTATAAAGGGCAAGGACTATTAAGGCCCACCCGCAAGGTAATTGGAGTATAACTGAAGACAGACAATTAGTGTAATAACAGAGGATGCAGAGGGTACCAGGAGAGCCCAAGATGGAATGCCTACTGCTGAGGCTGAACTATTCAGCCAGGAGAAAGGGTTGAAAGGGGGTGAAGGTGGAGCCAGGAAGGGCAGGTATGTGCTTTTGACACACTCCAGGGGTGGCATGATGCTGGCCTCGTCTATGGCAGCAGTGGGAAAGAAAAGATTTAAAGACATTCTGGAGGTGGAATCCTGGAAGGATAGACAGACGAGGAGTTGGGGGTCAGAGTTAGGAGAATCTGAGAGGGTTAGGTGTGCAGATTCAGAAGTCTTTGACAGACGGGTTTTAACGGAAGGTGGGGGATTGCCAAGGAAGATGTACGAAAATGTGCCAGGCAAAGGGCTGTGAGAATTACAAGGGAGTAGACTTGTAAAGGAGGAGCTCACAAGAGAGGCTGAGCTGGACCAACAGATGGAGAAGAGGAACCCAGCACAGCAGCAGCCAAGGAATGGGAAAGAGGGACACTCTTGATGTCCTTACTGCCTGATACTTGGTAGATACAGAAATATTTATAGGATAAATGAAAGAAAATTTGAATTCAAATGGCCCACATAATACTCAAGATATATGAAAGGCCTTTCATAGGAACAGGAATGCACCTATTACTTTACCCTGGTAGTCTTCAGGCTATTGGTCATCAAGGAGAGAGAGACCTTTGAGTTCTAGATCTTAAATCTTATTTTCAGAAAATGCAATGCTGATGTTTTTAGGGGTACAACATCAGGATGAGATTTCCAGTTTGACCCTCCCAAAGTCTCTCTATGAAAAGATGAAGCAAATATGGCAAAATAATACTTGCCAGGCGTGGTGGCACACACTTGTAATCCCAGTACTGGGAGGCTGAGACAGGAAGATCGCAGGTTCGTGGCCAGGCTCAGTTACTTAGTGAGGCCCTCCACAACTTAGTGAGACCCTGCTTCAAAATAAGGAATAAAAAAATAGGGCCGAGGGTATAGCTCGGAGATAGAATAACCTGAGACTCAATCCCCTGTGCTACAAAAAAAGAAAAAAAAAAAAAACTTATGGACTCCAAAGTGGAAAATACATGATTTTCTGTTATTCTTTCAAGTGTTTTTGTTTGTTTGGGGATTTTTTGTTTGTTGGTTGGTTTTTTGTTGTTGTTGTTTTGGTTTTTTCTGTACTGGGAATTGAACTCAGGGGCATTCTACCTCTGAGCTATACCCCCCAGCCCTATTTTTTATTCTTTATTTGGAAACAGGGTCTCACTAAGTTGCAGAGTGCCTCACTAAGTAACTGAGGCTGGCTGCGAACCCAGATCCTCTGGTCTCAGCCTCCCAAATGCTCAGATTACAAGCATGCACCACCACACCCGGCTCTTCTTTCAAGTTTTGATGTCTGATAGTTTTCATAATAAACATTTGGAAAAAGAATGGAGATTCATTTCCCAAAAAAAAGTTTAGCAACATCCAGGAAGCAGAGGCCATGCTGATGCCTAAGGAATCAGATAAAAATGGGAACAGGGAGTCCCAGAAAAGTCCAAAAATGGGGAGACCATAATTCTTGTTTTTGTAAATGCCAGGAAACAATCATGAGAGGAACAACTTTAGCCCGTTTATATTTCAACACAGATTGGGAAATAATGACTGTAAAAATTCTTTGAGCATTCTTCAGTTCATGCAACTTACTCTTGGTTTAGAACAAGATCTAAGTGGCATTTATTGAGCATTTACTACATGCCAAGCACTATGCTAAACACTTTAAGCCCATTGAATTCATACAATAGCTGCATGCGTTAATGATAGAACAACTAAAGTTGTGGTCCCCATCAAAAGTGTCAGCTCTGCTATGATCTGGATATCATCTGAATGTGTCTCTCAAAGTTCATGTCTCGGAAGTTTAATTCCCAGTGCAGTGATGTGACAGGTGATAAGACCTTTAGGAGGTGGGACTAATAGGATGACCTTGGGGGCACGGCTTTCAGAAGGAATTAACACAGTTCTCCTGGGACCCTGGTTAGTTTCAAGAGAGAGTTTTTATAAAATTGCAAGACTGGCTGCTCCTTCCAGTTTTTTTGTTTTGTTTTGTTTTTTTGGCTTACTGTCCTGTCTTGTCAGTGATTCCTCTTGCATGCTCCCAGTCATTATGCTATCTGTAGATATGTGATGTAGCCAGGAAGCCCTCACCACAGCCAGCATATTCTGTTCAGACTGTCAGTCTCCAAAACCATGTGCTAAATAAACCCCTTTTCTTCATAAGTGACCCAGTCTCTGGTAGTTTGCTATAGCAATAGAAAATAAACGAATACAGCTCTCATATGGCATCCCTTTTACAAGGCCCTTTCTAACTGTCCTCTTAACCATTCCTCCTCTTACCCTTCAGGGCCCCTCTGTTACCAGCCTGGGGTGCAGTTCTAGCTCATGGATGGTTCCTATCCACTGCATAGCATACACCTTTTTAAGTTGTTCTTTATTCAATTCTCACCTCAGATTATCCTAAGTGGTCCATGCCAACTATTTTCTGCCGGAATCCTGGCTGATAGTAGGAGAGAGAAGGTGTGATGGTTAGTCTGGATTGTCAACTATCCTGGATCATGAAACACCTAAGATTATGTGACTTTGGGTATGTTTGATGAGATGATGGGTTTGTGGAATGGCAGAGTTGAAGGGGAAGTTCTGCTCATTACAGTTCTGATAAGCACGGGAGAAAGGTGCATGAAGGCATGCATGGTTCTTCGTGAAGAAAGCACATATGCTCTTGTCTGAGGTATCTGCCTTCAGCCCTTCAAACTGGACCTTCACCATTGTTTCTCTGGAGAGTTTCCTAACCTTTCTACCTTGAACTGGGGTCAAATTAGTGGTCACTCAGATTCTGAGACTCCAGCTCTTGAACCACTCGACCAGCTGCTCATTCTTCCAGCTCTCCACGTGCAGTCAGAAACTTGGAACAACACTGCTTTGTACTGTAAGCTGATTTGATAAATCCCCTATAACCATATACGTGTCCTGTGAGGTCTGTTACTCTAGTGAACCCTGACCAATACAGATGGGGAGGGAGGAGGCTGGAGAAAGTGAATCCTACCTAGTGGTAATGTATGTCAGGAGGTAGAAAAGGCAGCCCCTGGAAAAAGAAAGGCAGTTGGCAAAACCCTGGGCATGATAAAAAATCACTTTAGGGGATAATTTGGAAATAGCTAGTAACAAATTTAAAAATACACACACACCCATGGCCCCAAAATACCACTCCTACAAACTCTTATAGAATCCACACACTGGAAAATATGTATGAGAATTCTCACTGCAGGAGTATGTAGCAAAATATTGGAAACAATCTAAATGTCTGCCCATCATTCATATCCACAAGGTGAAATAATATACCAGACCACAAAACAAATGAGCTAAGACTGCCCAGATCTCTACAACTGATGCCCACAGACACAGTTGGAGCTAAAAGAATAATTTTTAAAAGGGTGGCATGTAAAGTGCTACACTGTAGAGACAGTTGGAAAGCATGCTGCTGAGGTTTGGATGGAGACTGTCCTCTGGAAACACTCACGTATTGGCAAGGCAAAAATGTTCAGAGGTAGCCGGGTGTGGTGGCGCACGCTTGTAATCCCAGCATTCGGGAGGCTGAGACCGGAGGATCCGGGTTCACGGCCAGCCTCAGCTACCTAGTGAGGCACTCTGCAACTTAGTGAGACCCGGTTTCAAAATAAAGAATAAAAAATAGGGCTGGGGGTATAGCTCGGAGGTAGAATGCCCCTGAGTTCAATCCCCAGTACCACAAAAAAAAAATGTTCAGAGGTGAGATGATTGAATCATGGATGGATTCATTGATGGATTAATAATTCAAAGGGATTTATTGGATGGTAAGGTAGGCAGGTACGGTGTCGCTGGAAGAGGTGGGTCACTGGGTATGTGGTCTTGGGGACTATATCTGTCCCTCATATCTATCTCCCTCTCTCACTCTCTCTCTCGCTCTCACTCCCCCCCCTTTCTCTTGTATATATAGCAAATTATACATTGTTTAGGGATACAAATAAATGTACTAAAAAACTAAAGGAATTGCTGGAAATGATAAGCACCGAAGTAGAGATGATTATTACCTCAATCAGAAGAGGGAGGGACATCCATGGGGACCTTAACTCTATTGGTGATGTCTGATTTCTTACACTGGCTAGTACCTCGATTTTATTTTATTATTCTTTGTTCCTTCTTTATGTCTTCACATTATTATATTATTTTACAGTTACCGTAAGGAAAGGAAAGGGAAAAAAATATTTGCAGAAGTTTCCAGGGAAAGCAAAGAGTTCTGGGTAGCAACTCCATTGCCAGAGTTGGACTCCCTTCTCATGCTTTCTGCCCCTTTGACACTCGAAGTCACTCAAACAATTCAAGGTATCTGGGCTTCTCTGAACTTGAGGTTCCTTTGGAGGCAGGGTGGTTCCAGGTGCCAAATTCCAACCCTGAAAATGTCAGAAGAAGCGCCAATGGAAACATGCCAAGAAACCAATTAAGAGAGTCAGTTTCCTACTAGGAGAGATTATAGGAATCCCGGGTGAGTTCAGGGTGTGTTAGCGGTCTTGTAGGAGCCCCAGAACATTGCCTCAAGAACGTGCTCCTAAGTCATTACAAAAATCTTTCAGACCAAAAGAAGGGAATGGGTAATTGTCTCTCTGCCTCACCAAGAGACTGACCAGGCCTCCTAAAGTACCACAGAGGACAGCTGGAAGGAAAACCCACAGACCCAGCCCAAAGAAGGTGCTCGAAGACGTCCTGCCATTCTCCTGAACACACTTCTTGGGGACTCTCAAGCCTCTGTTCTCAAAATCTTCAACAAAACTTCATCAGGAACATCTGTTCGCTCACCCAGGCAGAGGCCAAGACTAAAATCCCAGTCCCCTGGGCTCTTCCAAGAACCACTCAGGAGCCCAGGACAGCAGCAGCCCAAGCCCCCTAAACATTGTCTGGACTATGACCAGGTTGGTGGGAGAGGGGTGTACAAAGGGAATTGTTTATAACAACTTGGGGGTGCAGCTAAAATCACATCAGCTCCAACCACTCACCAGGACAATATTTTTGCAAATCCAGTTTTTCCTAAGGAAAGAGATTCTCCTCTCTCTTCATGCCCCTCTGTCTTACCTCTCTGCCAAAATGATTCTCCTTTGGAGACAAACAGCACAGTCTCTTCCTCAGAATGCCTCCTCTCTCCTCCTTCACAATATTCTGGTCAGTTCTTGGAATGTGATTTACATTACTGGTCAGAGCACTGGAGGACAGAACAAAGGCAGGCAGGGGGAGGGGGCGGGGGGCCGGGGCAGGAAAGGGTGAGTGGAGCTTCTGGAGCTGCCCTCTCCTTCTGCAGACTGCTCTTGGGAGCCCTGGCATTTCTTGCAACCCCCTCCCAGCTGCTGTGGGTGACGCAGCACAGCACGGTCTAAAGGGCCTGAGGGGCCTGAAGGAAGCCCATTCGCTCTTCTGGGATTTGTTCCTGGGACTGCAGGCTTCAGGGCTGACTCACCCAAGAGTGCTGGGCGCCAGCCAAGGAGCAACTGACAGGCTCTGGGGTCACACACGCTGCCCCTGCAAGTGCCAGCTCAGCCTGCTGGGGGCCGGCCAGGACTCGCTAGGCAGGCGAGCCCCACCCAGGGAGTCAAGATCGTTTTAGCAATTATCAGGGCTTTTTCTCTACTGGAGCAAGAGCACATGCCCATCCCAGAGCAAATTGTTCTGCCTTTCTTCAAAGGCCAGTGGGGTTAGAAAACTGCTTCTTCCTCCTCCACAAAGCTGAAAACCACGTCCAGGCGTGTTTGTCAGATCCAGACACAACTTCCAGCTTTGGTGGGAGTTGACGTTCCAGTTACCATCTCCGGAGCCTCCAGGCTGGGCTGCAGGGTGGGAGCCAGCCTCCTCTGCTCCTCCTCTGCTCCCCTCCCCTGTTTTTTGTTTTTTGGTTTTTGTTATGCCATACTGGAGATTGAACCCAGGGGCATTCTACCTTTGAGCTATACCTGCAGCCCTATTTTTCATTCTTTATTTTGAAACAGGGTCTCACTAAGTAGCTGAGGCTGGCTGTGAACCTGTGATCCTCCTGTCTCAGCCTCCCAAGTAATGGGATTACAAGTAATGGCATTACGGGCCACCACACCCGGCTTGCTCCCCCTTTTTTATTTGCTGACCCCTAAACGAGGTAACAGGATCTTTACTTTTTAAAGGTTTTAGTGGCAATTGCTACAATGCGAACCAGAAGGACAACAAAAAATAAGAACTCCAGAAATGTGACCATATTTGGGGCAATTTCACAAAGATCTCACAGTTGCTGTCAGCTTAGACATCAATTTGAACCTCTCTAGGTACCTTCCAGGCCTCCCGCTAGCTCACAGAGTCATATGGACTTTTCTGGCTGGTTTCTCCATCTTCCAGAACCTTCTGTTAGGGACTGTGGCTTGGTCCAAGCCCCCTCCTGTGGACTCACACACATGCCTCAAGAAGTGGGTCTCTCAGCTCATGAAGAAGTCATTCCAACAAGCCTCGCTCTGCCAGAAAGTCAAAAGGAGAATCCCATCCATCTTTTAAACCAGATAGTCAGCCACCCAAGTCCAAACCCTAACTGTGCCTAGAAACCAGACGGCTGAAGCTAGACGCCCCCTAAAGGAACATAGACTTTACCTTAGATCTGGGAGCAATACAAGTTTCTGGATGCTTTTTAAAACACGTCACACCCCAGCTGTGCCTGTCTGTTTGCTGAAGTTATCAGACCAATACGGAACTAGGAAGAGGTAAACATTCTGCAAACAGAATGACACTCTCCCTTAGGGAACTTGGGGTTTTCTCCTAAAGGCGAGGCCCCTCTGGCCTCTTTGTGCTTTGTCCCCCTTATCAAGGACAGCCCCAGAAGCCCTCTCTAGGCACCCGTTTCCCTAGCCTGAGCCTGCTGCTCCTTTACTGAAAGGCTCTTGCCCTCGTTTAAGAGGGTCAGCCCAAGCACTGTGGTGTGTGCCTGTAATCCTAGTACTTGGGAGGCTGAGGCAGGAGGATTGAAGGTTGAAGGCCAACCTCAGTAATTTAGTGAGATCCTCAACAACTTTGCAAAATCCTTTTTCAAAATGAAAACTATAAAGGGGGTTAGGGCTAGGGTAGCTCAGAGATAAAATGTCCCTGGGTGCAAGCCTCAGTACCACAAAAAACAAGAGGGTTGCTGTCTAACCTCCATTCTCAGGCTCACTGTCCCAGCCCCTGAGTGGCTCTCCCAGGCTACTGTCCCCACCCACCCACCCACAAACACCCTGAGCCAGGCTCTTTCTTAGCATTATTGCTTTCTTCGCATTTACTACAGCCTCTCATTATTCTGTCTCTTTGCTTTTGGCTTGAGCCACACGTCCAGCTCACCTGGGAGCTGCACAGGACTGGGGCAGCACCTGTCACAGTCCCCATGGTCCACAGCCCCAGCACCGCAGCTGACACCAAGGTGGGTGTTTCATAAACGCAGAGAAGGAGCACATAGATGAGATGCAGTCACAGAGGCAGGACACAAGTTTTAAATACTTATGACTTTATTAGGAGCAGGCTGTCATCACCTGAGCAGCCAGCCCCCAGGTATACACAGTATACATGCCCAGCCAGTACCCAGGCCTTCCCAACCTTCTGCAGCATGGAATGCAAAAGAACCAAGCACATGGCGAACTCTATCAGTGACAGCGTCTAGTGTCCTCAAGAGCTGGCTCCCAGGCTGGGAGCACTCAGGGCCCTCAAACTGTCCTCAGCTCCTTCCAGTCCCCTCTCCAGCATGAAAAGGTCCATAGGAGGGTGTTGGGGTCAGATTCCACCAATCAGTGCACGTGAGGGGCAAAGGGGACTAGGGAATCCTGAAGCCAAAGCCGTATTGGTCCACACCCCCTGAAGAAGTTGCTGGAGCCACCAAAATGTTCCTATTCTTCCATAGGCAGGAGATACTGCCCTAACTTTTTATTCCATCACCATAAACCTTTGCCTTGAGTCTCGTCTCTACTCAGCCCTGGAGAACATGGTTTGACTGAGGAAATGTTCAAAGACAAGACAAACTACCCAAGTTGTCTTGATTATACTTCTTAAAGAAAAAGAAAGAAAGAAAAGAAAAGAAGCCAGGTGCAGTGGTGCATTCCTGTAATCCCAGGAGGCTGAAACAGGAGGACAGGTTTGAGGACAGCACACAGTAACTTAGAGAAACCCTGTTTCAAAATAAGAAATAAAAAGGGCTAGGGGTGTAGCTCAGTGGTAGAGCACCTCTGGGTTCAATCCTCAGTACCAAAAAAAGAAGGAAGAAAAAACATCATGACAGCAAAGAGCACGAAGACCTGGCTTTTGTCAGGAACAAGAGTGGTTATCCCTTCCTTGAAAAGATTTGTAAAACAACTGTCAGCAAACACCCAGCAATGGCACCACCCCCCTCCCCTGCCAATTCTACACAGCCTGGGGCCTCCCAGGAGAGACTGCACCCGGCACAGGGTACAGAGCTGTCACTCAGCAAGGCTCCTCTGCCTGAGGCCCCTGCACCCTGTGTCTCTGCAGCCTTATGCTCAGTGGCACAGGAAGGGGCACTCCTCTCCCTGGGTCCTTTGGGGCTGACTAGGACCCTGCCTCAGAGAGCCACATACCCTCGCCCCCTGTAGGAGCTGGGTACAAGTTCTCCAGTCCAGGATTAACCATCCCAGGGGCTGAGCCAGTGGGACTTTGACCATTAGGGAAAACCATATAGAAGGCCCGAACCCCTCACCCAGGGAAAAAGCGGGTTTTGGTCTTAGCTCAGTAAACCTCACTAGGTCCTGGACTCATTACCTACACTCCAAGATAGAATAGCCCCTTTTCACCCTGGGACAACTGAACCTTTGAGAAATACCCTGTTTGGCCAAAGGAGCTCTAAACCCCAAATACTCTCCCACTTGGAGCTAGAGGAGACACCTGTGTTTCCACTTCCCTGACAGGTCTGCAAGACAGGTTTCCAGCTGTTCCTACAGGTGGCTGCCAAAAGCCCCTGGGTCAAGTGACTTATTCTTGGTGCCTCTTGAAACCTGCTCCCAAAGAACCTGGAGAAAGAGCCCCTCCCCACCCCCGCCCGGCTTCATATGTGGCAGCCCAGCAGGTGGCACGGACAATCATCCCTGTGGCTGGGTGGATCGGTCTATGAAGATGACAGCTGGGTATGGTGGGAGCACCAGGTCAATTCTGTCCCTGGGGAGGGGCAGGGTGGGTTCCCAGAGAGCATAATCTGAGGTAGCAAACAGTGAACCCCATTTCCCAACAGGCAAAGGCCTGGAGATGTGACATGATGCGCCCACAGCAGAAAGCAGGAACTGTCAGGGCGAAGACTAGCTTGGGGGCCACAAATGTTCTGCACCTGGCCCTCCTAGGCCCATCCTGCTCAGTGGGTGAGTACAGGACTGTGGTCATTTGGGAAGTTCTGAGGCAACGCAGACGCTACAGCATCTGCCTCATTTACATATCAATCTCAGGAGGAAAACTCCATCAGAATGGGAGCTGTCTCCTCCCCACCCTAGAAGGACTCCCCCCCAAAGCCATGTCCAAGCTCATCACTCACCCACCTCAGCCCTGGTGGCAATAGAACCCTCTAGACCTCTCCTCACATTTCCTGCTTCCATCACAGAATCTGTCATCCCGTGTAAGCACCAGCATCTTTTTGCAACGATGCATCCCTCTCCACAAAGATGGCAGGCTCTCCATGGAGTTGCTCCCTCTGCCTATAGAGCTTCACAGGACACCTTGGTGGCAGCCCTGCTGCTATTCTAATGCCCTGAACTTCAGGAGAAGAAGAGGCTGGCTCTTTCAGGAAGGGCCAAGACAGAAGATTCTAGAAACCTCGGGACTCTATATGCATCGGCCTTTTCACAAATGGAGGGGCCCGGCCCGGGCTCCAGTTACACCCAGTCTCACTCTCCCCTCGACTTCCACCCCTCTGCATGCAGTTTTTATTGTCCAATCCATGCTAGTCAGAAAAGGGAAGAGGGCTGGGAAGCACCGAGAAAACCCTGCCTTGATCAGAGACACTCAGAGCCCCCGGGGCCACCTGAGGGTGCCCAGCTGCTGGGCTGTGGCTCTTCCAGCAGCCTATGGCCTCCCTGATGGGGGCTGAGGTTCCTGAAGTTCTGCCTGGGAGGCACCCATATCCTCCAGGTCCCGTGGAAGCTGGGCCTCAGCACCTTCTGCCCAGCACTTGCACCTCGAAGCCTCTCCCCGCATCGGGCCCCGGAGGAGCGGGGCATGAGGTAGAATGTGCGTTAGTCAGCGGCCCTCACCCAGTCCAGGGAGGAGGGAACCACTCTCCCCAACCTGTGATCTTTGTTCCGGATGTGAGTGGCACACCGTGGCCTGGGACCCTGGCCGCCATCTGTCGCTTCCGCTGACCACAACACCAGCATGACAGTGGGCAGAGAATGAAGGGGAAGGAAGCAATCCCATTCAACAGAGCTGCAAGATGCAGAAGTCCAGTTCCTGGGGCTTGCGGCGCAGGTTGCACTGGTCCCGGGCCAGCAGATGGCCTCCATGGCTTACGCACTTGAGCGGACGCCTCCTAAATCCCTGGCCACAGCTCTTGGAGCAGGGCGACCAGGTCCCGACCATCCAGTTCGGGCACGGTTCCCCACAGGCTCGAGTCTCCACTGGCCGATGGACAGCATCGCAGGCAGAGGCCCCTCGTGGCCCTGGGGAGCCCCGGCAGTCCACGGCTCGCTTCTGCAGGCCAATGCCGCAGCTCACAGAGCAGGGCCCCCAGCTGCCTGCCACCCACTGTGCAGGGGACCTGTTGTCTGGCTGTTCCACTTGATTGGAGAGGCTGAGGACACTGTTGTGCAGCAGGGAGGGGCCCCGGGGGTCCTTGGAGAGGGAGGACTTGTCCTCCCGAGGCTCTTTGGGCAGATAGAAGGAGTAGCGGACCCGGGGAGGCGTCATCTTCCCCACAGAGAGGACTTCCACAGTTAGGGGTTCCAGGATGGGCCGGGAAGCCTGCAGGCTCTCCACAGCTGAGCCCGTGCCACTGTACCGAAGCAGGCTGCCCTTCACCGCCAGGTCCCGCGCCATGGCTGAGACCACGAAGTGCCCGTTGAGCAGGTACACGCCCTGGCTGTTCTTCAGAGCCAGGTAGTTGTCGTCTGCAATCAGCCCTTTGTAGCCACGCTGGCGGATGTCAATGCTGGACGCACCTGCAGGGATGGCCACTACGAAATTGTAGCCATGCCTAGAGTAGAAAGGGGGTTGTGCATTAGACAGATGCCTGGACTCAAGGACCTCACTCTTCTTTAAAGTCATAACTGATCTGCCACTCAGGGTGGGTCACAAGGATGGTAGCAGAGTTCAAGGGCTAGGCTCAAGCACCATGCTGTTCAAGCTTCGTCCAGGGCACAACAGAAACCCAAAGCTTGTTGTCAGATCATCTGAGATTGAACAGCTGGCTATGGAGTCTCATGATCATTTTCCTTCAGTACATTGATCTTTTGGTGAATTCTAGTGTGGAAGCAAAAACTCGAGTTCTAGCATCAGGTCTGTACCCTTGTTTTGCTGCAGGTCTGAGGTAAGTCTGATCTCCTTCAAACCTCTGTTTCCTTGGCTATAAAATGGAGCTCATAATCACACACATGGCATTCAACTGTAAGGAAGATTAAAAAGGCCACATCTCATAAAGCATGTAGCATAGTATCAGCCATGATGATGATGGGGGGGAAGGGGGATTAAGTCCACAATGCCCAACTTCAAGTCTGAGAGCTGAATGCAATAAATCCACCCTGGCCTGGGAGTCAGGGATGAAATCTAGCCCTGGCTCAGACACCAATTCCCTGGTAACTTTATGCAATTCATTTTCTCTGGGTTCTCTATCCTTGCCTATACAATAAGTGGGTTAAGCTAGATGATCTCGACAGCTCCTTCCAGCCCCAAAAAGGGGATGGGGAAGGAACACTTGCCATTTACCCAATGAAGCAAGTCTGGAGTAGGTACCTCTAACTTCTCTGCATGACCACTACAGGTCCCTAGGAAGGACAGCCTGGAACACCTCCACTGGCAGCACCAGCACTCCCAGAGAAGGGGCTGAGCAGCCTGCCTGTGCATCGTCCATCTAGGGACTCAGCAGAGAGCACTGTGTCCACACAGAACAGTCAAACTCCAGCACAGCCATCTGGTCTTTCCATTGTCTGCACCTGGACTCCCACGTTTTCAGGGCCAATCGTACCCCCTGCTCCCAACTGAGACCTCAGGTGCCCTCCCTGCCCCCACTTCCTCCAGAATGTGGGTCAGGATTTCCAAAGAAGAATGTGCTTGACCTCAGAAAGCTGGGGACTGCAGACACTGGAGTTGGGACTAGAAGAGCCCCCAGAGACAATTCTTCAGCTGATCCTGGTGCACATTTCCCAGAAAGTGGAGGCTCCTTCAGTCCCATGCACTCATTCACTGCCCCTAGAAATCTCTTCTTAATCCAACTCCAAGGCCAGGACCTCAGGCCCAGGGAGATGGTGGGGACTGTCACATGCTCCCTCTTTAGCATTATGAACATATAGTGAGCATTTATTCTGCACCAGGTACTATACTAACCATTTTATTTGGATTAAGTCCCTTATTCTTCACAAGAGCACAAGTGAAGTATTTTAGTATTACACATACCTTACAACTGAGGACATCTAGAAATCTGGAGACTGAGTCACCTGCCCAAGGTCATTCAGAAAGTGGGGAACTGAGATCTGAAGACAGGTCAGCCCTACACTAGAACTTGAGACAGATCCTAACAATGCTGCCAAATCCCTTAACATCAGAGGTGTGACCTTGAGCATTCATGTGTTGGATGGATGGATGGATGGATGGATGGATGGATGGATGGATGGATATCAGCCCTAGAAGGGTATGAGTGGCCTTCACAGCAAGTGTAGGCCAGGATCTGACATTCACCCCAATCTAATCCGAGCTTCCAATGCCTGGGGAATTCCGCTCACCCCCTCCCTTCTTGCCCCCTGGCTGCACCTCCAGGACCCAGAACTCACATAGCCTTGGTGAAGAGACCTGTCACCCTCTTGCAGCTCTTGTTGTCTCCCCCACACACCCCACATTTGTCGAACTTCTTCTTGGAGCCCAGGATCCCATCGCAGCCAGCCTTGATGCACTTGCCTTGGACACAGACGGAGGTGGAATCAGGAGCACACAGCGTGCCATCCACCACCTGCAACGCCCCCAGGAGGGAAACAAGAGGAAGAGAGAGGGGCAGCTGAGCCTGGTGCTCCCTCCAAGACCTGATCCCTGCTCTGCCCTCCTGCCCTACTTCACTCACCTTGGGTGCCAGCACATAAAAGTAGCCAGTGCCATTGGCTCGGCAGATGAGCTTGCACTTGTCCCGAGGAGACACACCTGAGTATTTGGGCACCCACGCCACTGCAAGGGTGAGCCGGTTGGTGCTATGGTTGTAGCCGTTGAAAGCCTCGCACTGTTCCTCCCGGAAGCTCTTGCCAGAGGCTGGAGAGGGAGGAAGCACATGCAGAGTGTTACAGGGAGTGTAAAGGAGAATGTCCCTCCCAGGGATGCCCGACCCTAATGAGCCCTTCCCCACCCTCAGCAGTGTGATGCTGATCCCTGAAGCCACAGCGTCCCCACCTCAAAGGACTAAGGCAGGCTGGGACCAAAAGCTACAGGGCACGGGTAATAAAATATTCCTAGGAAATGAACCACATTCTCCAATAATTTAACCTTGAATTCTCTTTATAACAGGTACCATAAACATTTTTTATTACAGAACCTTTTATCAGTCTATTGAAACTATTTTCATGATAGTGTTATTAAATGCATAAAAAATTTCAAAGATTTACAGAGAACACCAATTACATTGATATACAACTATCAATATATTTTGAAACATACTTGTGATATATGTACTTCCTTGTTAATGCATTAAATAAGAAGATTCAATAATGAATCTAATAACTACTGTAATTTTGAGTAAAGATAAGTATGAGTGGCATTTTAAGAATTCTTCAACAACTGAAATGTCAAATGAAAATCCCCATGATTTTCATCAGTAACAAAGTCACAGGTATTTCTATTACTGCTGCAGTTTGTTGCCTCACTGAAGGAAATACCAAATTTTAGATGAACAGATTAACTTAAAAAAAATGCTGAATTTCTGAATGAAGGAAATACTAAGTTTTAGATAGAAATTTTAGTAAAAATAGAGATGCATTTTCTTTTTCCTACCAAGTTCATAGGCTCTGGGTCCTTGCTTAGGAGATGGGCTTGTCAGTACTTATCTAAGAAGACTTCTAGTATCTCATTCCCCTGAGCAGACTCTCGACTGCAATACCTTTGTGACCATGACTAAACTGGAGCGTCTGGGGAGGGGAGGCAGTGACCTCTAGGCTCACCTCCCCAGGCCCCAAACACCGCTGCCTTCCCGCCTCACCTGAGCTGGGGCAGGGCTCCAGGTTGCAAGATCGGTATTTCACCCTCACTCCCTCGCAGTACTTGCCCCCGTTGGCAGGGGTGGGATTGCTGCACTGCCTCCGGGCCAGTTGCACACCTCCACCGCAGGTGCGTGAGCAGGGACCGTAGGGCTCCCACTTGGCCCAGGAGCCATCCACCTGTGAAGCAGAGCCGGTTAGGTTCCTGCAGGTGTCCAGATGCCACACGTGCTCCTTACCCTACAGAAAAGCTTCTGGTACAGCCTCCAACTTCCCATCCCACCCACAGAATGCAATCCATTTTCAATAATGAGAATAAAAATGATAAGCAGGTAGCCGGGCATGGTGATGCACACTTGTAATCCCAGCATTTGGGAGGCTGAGACAAGAGGATCCGGGTTTGCGGCCAGCCTCAGCTACCTAGTAAGGCACTCCGCAACTTAGTGAAACCTGGTTTCAAAATAAAGGGAAAAAATAGGGTTGGGGATAGCTCGAAGGTAGAATGCCCCTGAGTTCAATCTCCAGTACTGAAAAAAAAAAAAAAAAAATGATAAGCAGGTAATCCCTTTGCACAAGGACCACACAAGACTTCAGTTGATAAATTAGCAAACACCATCTGCTCCCAGATACAAATGAGATCACTCCGAAGAGAAGGCCTTTTTGAGGTGCAAGGTGAGGCAGACGCCTTTTACAATCACCTCTGTCCTCACCACAAGAGTAGGCTTGAGCCAATGATCAAACCTCCTCAAGTTTCATGTGCTTTGCCTGCAAAAACAGGGCCATAAATACTGGGGTCTGAGGTCAGGTGCAAGACTTAACTGAAGTGACAGGTATGAAAATTCCCAGTACAAGAGCCGGGCGTGGTGGCTCATGCTTGTAATCCCAGCATTCGGGAGGCTGAGACCAGAGGATCCGGGTTCGCGGACAGCCTCAGCTACCTAGTAAGGCACTCTGCAACTTAGTGAGACTTGGTTTCAAAATAAAGAATAAAAAATAGGGCTGGGGGTGTAGCTTGGAGGTAGAATGCCCCTGAGTTCAATCCCCAGTACCGCAAAAAAAAAAAGAAAGAAAGAAAATTCCCAGTACAGGACCTGCCTCTATACAAGAATTGCTTCCGTGATCTATGGTCAGTGTTTTTCTAAGAGTCCCTAAACCTATGGCAAGCCCAGCCAATGGTCTTGTCAGTCAACAACATTGCCATAGATATTTGAATAGATGTATTTGTAAATATCCTATAATTCAGATTCCTTACCCAATCAAACAGATCTTAGCCTCCATCAGGAGCTGCATTTGAGAAAGTGTCACTATAAGCAGTGCTAATTTTTTTTTTTTTTTTTTTTTTTGGCGGTACTGGGGATTGAACTCAGGGGCATTCTACCTCTGAGCTATACCCCCAGTCCTATTTTTTTTTTATTCTTTATTTTGAAACCGAGTCTCACTAAGTTGCGGAGTGCCTCACTAGGTAGCTGAGGCTGGCCGCGAACCTGGATCCTCCGGTCTCAGCCTCCCGAATGCTGGGATTACAAGCGTGAGCCACCACGCCCGGCTAGCAGTGCTAATTTTTATGTTAAGAGGACATGTAGATATGATAAGCATTCAAAAAGTCTATTTGTCCTTGAGGTGAATTATGCAATGGAAAGGTTTTGGGGTTTTTGTTGTTGTTGTTGTTGTCTGTTTATTTGTTGATTTAACAGGGTAGAGAAGGGATAAAAAATGTGTAATCTTAAGCCGGGCGTGGTGGCGCATGCTTGTAATCCCAGCATTTGGGAGGCTGAGACCAGAGGATCCAGGTTCACGGCCAGCCTCAGCTACCTACTGAGGCACTCTGCAACTCAGTGAGACCTGGTTTCAAAATAAAGAATAAAAAATAGGGCTGGGGGTATAGCTCAGAGGTAGAATGCCTCCGAGTTCAATTCCCAGTACCGCCAAAAAAAAACCAAAAAAAGTGTAATCTTCATTCTGGTTTTCCTAAAATGATAGAGAAAGTGGATTTTCACCCTCTGAACACACATCAGTTGGACAATAGAGGAAGCAGCCCAGTTGTACAGCCTGGGATTAAAATTGTCACAGCTCATCCATAAAGTGGCTAACCCACATGGACCTAATCAGAACTGCTTGCATGAAACATAAATTCTATAACTTATGTGTATAGTCAGAATATTTATTCAATCTGTCCTGTCAGATAGTCCTTGATTCATTATTTCAACACTTCTGTTTTATCCTATTAAAAAAATACACATACACACTTTCTTTTATCCCTGCTTTCTCTCAAACTAGTGTTCTGCTTCATTCCCTCCTTCTGATGCCTGACAGTCATCTACATCTGCTCTTCCTTCATCCTCACTCTTCAGAGCCTTGAATTATGGGTTTGTCCCCCTCACATCCAAAAGCTGCTCTCTCAAAAGTCAGCAATGGACATCTAAAGAAAGAATAAGTCTGTGCCTAGACCTTATTATCTCCAAATTTGCAATACTTAACATTGTTCCTGAAGCTTCTGGGATAATGCTCTTTGGTTTTTAGCTAGGTATGATTGTTTCCCACCCGTTTATACAAAAACATCCACTGCATTCCTGCCATGAGCCATTAATTCATTTATTCATTCATTCATTCACCAAGTATTTGCTGAGTTCCCACTACATGGGTGACACCATAGGCAGCAAGTTGCCACCCTCAAGGTCACTGCATTCTAGTCAGAAGACAAACAATAGAAATAAGTCAGTGCATGCAGAGTGCTGGATGGGTTTAAAAGCAGGTAGAGTGAGGGCGATGGGGAGGACCTCAGTTAGATAGGCTGTTCTGTATTATGACAGGTCAAGGAGGCCTCGCTCATATAGAGGCTTGCAGGAAGTACAAGTATGAGCCATGCAGATATTAGGGAAAGAAAATTCCAAGCAGAGAGCAATGCAAAGACCCTGGAAAAGTGCAATGGTTTGTATTTAGGATGTTCTCCAAGACCTCACAGAGAGTAAGCAGCCATGTTGGAGGCTGAGCTTGGTTGCCGAGGAAGGGTTCCTGGGGGTGTGGCCTCGGGAATTACATATGGCTCCTTCTCTCTTGCTTCTGGTCTCCATGATGTGAGAGCAGATCCCTAGCTCTCTCCCTCTCTCTGCTTCCCACCACAATGCCCTGAGCTCTGCTTGACATGGACTGAACCTCTGAAATCTCCAGAACTCTGAGCAAATAAATATTCCTTCCTCTTTGTTGTGGTGGTCAATCGTTTGGGGTCTCTGCAGTGAGAATGATGACTGAGACAGGAAGGATGTACCTGGGGTGCTTCAGCATTCCTAGAGCAAAGCAACAAGAGAGAAGCAGGAATTGTGTTTGCTTCTTCTGAGCCAGGTATAGAGCCCCTGAGGGCTCCAAGCGGAAAAGTGGCACAATCTAACTTACATTTTAAAAGGATTCCCCTGGCGGCTGTGTTGGAATAGTCTGTAAGGAGTAAGAGCAGAAAGCAGAAGCAGGGAGCTCAGTTGTGGACTGACTACTATAATCCAGAGGAAAGAGGATGGCTTGGACCAGGGTGGTAACAGAAGAAATGGTGAGAAAAGGGTTCTTGATCTATTCTGAATTCAGGGTCACTAGAAATTACTGAGCTATAAGATATGAAGTGCACAAGAGAAGAGGGTTTTAGTATGAGTGACTAGAAAGTGGAGCTGCCAAAACAGTTTTAGGGGATGTGGTCAGAAGCTCAGTTTTATAGCCACTATGTTTAAGATGCTTATCACATATCCAGAAAGGGATGCCAAGATTCAGTTATACAAGTCTAGTTCAGCAGAGAGGCATGGACTAGAAATGCAAATTTAGGAGTGTTCAACCTGTGAATGGTATTTAAAGCCATGGTCTAAATGAATCTCCTAAGAGATCGAGGGTAGCTAGTGAAGATGGTATGGACTGAGCCCTGGAACACTTCCAACCTTAGAAAATGAGTACAAAAAGAACCAGGGTAGGAGACTGAAGGAACAGCCAGTAAGGGAGAAAGAGAACCCACAAGAAGTGGAGGGGGTCTCTAGCTGAGTAAAGACTGTGTTCACAGGAATAAGAGTGGTGGGCTGTGTCAGATGCTACAGCAGGTCAAGCCAAGTAAGGGATGTTAACCAACCCAGACTTTCAGGCTATTTGGTGGCCTGAGCAAGAGTTATACTGGAGGGATGGTAGGAATGGATGATTAGAGTGGACGCCAGAGAAAACAAAAAGGCAGGAACTAGAGAGAGAATGTTTATACAACTCTTTCAAGAAACTTTGCTGTACAGATGGCAACATTTGGAGAGGATGTGGGATCATGAGAAGCTTTGTTTAAGATAGAAGAAATTACAGCAGGTTTATATCATTTTAGGAATGACTCAACTCAAGAGGGGGAAAAACTGATACTGCAGGAGAGAGAGAAGAACTGATAAGTGATGTTCTTGCATAGTTGAGAATGATAGTGCAAAGTACAAGGCATGTCCTCGGGTCAGAGCACGGACCATCCGTCCACTGTAAAGGGGGAAAGGTGGAATGAATAGCTGCACAGAAGCAGGCCAGACAGGGGATATAGTGCTGTGAGCTAGTGGAAGATCTCTTCTAATTGTTTGATTGCTTCCTTTTTTTTAGTAAAATAGGGGGGAAAGGTCACCAGTTGATATAATTAAGATATGGTTTGTCCCCCAAGAGTCCACATGCCCAAAGCTTGTTCTTCAATGTGGCAGTGTTAAGAAGTGGTGGGACCTTTAAGAGACAAAGCAGGGAGAAGTGATGAGACTGGTGGGAAATAATTAAGTCATGGAAGGCACTGCCCTCAGAAGGGATTAAGTAGTTCTTGTGGGAACCTGATGAGTTTCATGAGAGTGAGATATGATAAAGAGTGAGCCTGACCCCTCCCACACTCTGACTTCCTGTCTCATCAAATGATCTCTCCCTTTTGCATGCACTCCCACCATGATGCCATCAGCCATGAGGAGATGCAACCAGGGCAGCCCTCACCAGAACCTACATCATGCTGCTTGGCCCCGAAACTATGCTAAAAACCCTCTTTTCTTTATAAGTTGCCCAAGCTCGGGTAGTTCATTATACAAATGGAAAATGGCATAATACACCAGTGAATGTTAAAATGAGTAAGAAGGAGTTGGTAATGGGAGGAGAGAGATGAAGGTGTGAACTAATAAGTTAGGAGCGTGGGAGAATGCATGAACTGGGAATGTGAAATGTGTGACTCTTGACCAGCACTATGGGCCCAACTGAGTGTCCAGGTTGTTAATTTAAGTTGAGACCAGTAAGCCCAGTTAGACATTTTTCTCCAGCTGTATTCACCTATGCAGGCATCTGAGTAGGTGAGTGAGTTGGATTCAACCAAGGTGGTAGTTAATCAAGTGACAAAGAGAGACAAACCAGAGAATCTCAGCTCAGTAAGGAGGAGAAAAGGGCGTGAGAGGGAAAAATGGTTGTATTGATAGATGGTAGGCTCAGATGGGATTCAAGAATTGTTGGAGTCCAAAAAATAGAGGAGTGAGCTGAGAAAATGGGATCATGGTGGTAGGACAGGGATTCTGAATCTGGGGTTGAGGGGGTACAATGATTTGTGAGATAAAACTTGAGTTTTGACCTTGGCTGATTAGGGCAGTAAAATCACACATCCCTTTGCTACACTAACAGAAGATCTAAATAATATAAAGTGTGTATTATATTCAGATAATATTTGGGGTTCTCTCATTCTAATTTATGCTAGTCCTATTTATCTGGGGGGAAAACTTTTGTTCATTATGTTTCAGTAAGAAAGAAGGAGGGAGAGAGGGAGGGAAGGAGGGAGGGAGGGAGGGAGGGAGGGAGGGAGGAAGGAAGGAAGGAAGGAAGGAAGGAAGGAAGGAAGGGAGAAAGGAAGGAAGAAATAAATAAAACAAGAATCACAATAAAAATTGAAGATAAATTTGGGATGTATCAAATTACTGCAGCTTGCCTGGAGTTTGGCTTCATTTAATTTCCAAGCCTTATTCACCTGTGTGGTCCCTGGCTCCCTGACTATAAAACAGAAATAGTTGATGAGGAAAGAAAGGACAGAGCTGGAAAGTGAGCCACTCCTGATATCAGGTGCTCAGCTCTGAGTGCAGAGCTCCTCCCCAAGGGATTGAACCCAAAGGCATTCTATCTGAAACAAGGTCCCACTAAGTTGCTGAGGGTCTTCCTAAGTTGCTGAGACTGCCCTCAAACCTATGATCCTCCTGTCTTAGCCTCCCAAGTACTGGGATTATAGGCATGCACCACCACGTCCTGCTTGACATAGCCAATCTATGACAGGGCAGCTTCCCAGTGGAGACCAGGACTGCAGGGGCCTGAGCCTCCCCTCCTCCTCCCAGCAGTCCCAGTTCACAGCTCCAGCACTCACCGGATCCTTGTTGAGGTTGTGTCTCTCCACACAGGCCCCCTTGAGGCAGAGCTTGCCCTCGCCACAACTGGTGCCATCTGCCCAAGGGAAGTGACGGGTCTGGCACACCATCTGCCCCTTGGCCTTGCCAGTGCACCAGAGCTTGCTGCAGTGCTGCATGTACGGACAGGGCTTGGAACCCATGCCAAAGGCCAGCTGGCACTGCTGGCTCAGGGTGTAGCTTGTGCCTGGCAGGTCCTCAGGCAGGGAGATGGGCTTGCTGGGCTGGTCCAGCAGGCAGTCACCTGCAGGGAGTGAGAATATCTGTTAAGACAAGCTGGGGGAAGCAAAGCTTGGCTGATCTAGGATCTAAACACCAGGGAGAGAGTGAACCAATGGGTAACTGGAATGGACCCGAATCAGAGCCTGATCCTCAGGGTTTCCACGCCTTAGGTACAGAGGACCGTCCAGCGTGGCATTGAAAACCACCACCAATGACAGCAGCAATGCCCCGCCACCCCAGCTCACCATAGCCGCTGTCCAGGAAGTCGGTGATGACCGCAGCACTACAGGCCGACCAAGGGTTGGCACGGTCAATCTGGATGAGGGTCGGGGACATCATGTGGTTGGACTGGAGCTTCCCAAACACCTCCTCACACACTTTCACGTTGTCATGGGGCATATTGAACACATGGCCTGTGGGGGTAAAACGAGAGGGCTCAGGGGCGGGAGCACAGGGCTGCACAGGATGGCCCAAGAGAGGAGGAAGGAGGAGGGCAGTTAGTTAGAACGGCCTTCAGGCTGCTCATTCCCACTTGTCAATGGATCACTTTCCACATGTGCTCAAGATCGTGTGCTTGTGTTTTCTGTTCCCTCCACCAGGCTGTGAGCTCAGTGAGGGCAGAAGTGTGTCTCCTGCTCCTTAACATTTTCCCCCCATAAAACCCAAGGGACAGACACTCGGCACAGGTACTCAGACCGTATCGTTGGCCAACTGGGCTGAGGAAATCAGAAAAAATGAAATGAAGCCAAGTGTGGTGATTACCTCAAGTAATCCCAGTACTTGAGAGGCTGAGACAGGAGGATCACAGGTTCAAGGCCAGCCTCTGCAACTTAGCGAGACCCTGTTTCGAAATAAAGTAGGGTTAAGGATGTAGCTCAGAGGTAGAAGTCTCCCAGGTTCAATCCCCAGTACCCAACACACACAAAAAAAGGAAAAAGAAATGAAGCCACTGCCAAGTGACTCTGGCCCTAAAGGAGGACCCCGAAGGCTTCGGGATATGAAAAAACAAAGATGAATGGCCGCCCACCGCCAGAGCACCCAGCACGACCCAGAACAACCCCAGAGGGCAGTGCTCCTCCCTTCCAGCCTTACCCAACTCGTGGGCTGTGGTGAAGGCTGACGGGAGCCCATCGTCCTCGATGACCGAGCAGCTTCTCTTGGGATCGCACATCGTGCCCACATCAGCCATGCCCAGGGTGTCGCAGGTGGTGGCCCCGCACAGATCCTGCCAGGTGGGGGAGAAGAGCCACCCTGAAGTTAGAGACAGGGACAGAAGGGACCTGAAGGGAAGAAAGGGCATCCTATGGGACATTCCAACTCCTCCCCACTCCAACCCTATCCAGGCCCAGACCATATGGCCAGACCCTCTTTGCTGAGGAATGGCGGACTATTCATGAAATCAACCAGGCTGAGGGAGGAGGCCTCAAGAAGGAAGCTCTGTGGCTCACCCAGAAGATTGTGCCCGACCTCACCCAGGGAGGTCCTGAGCAAGGAAATTAGGAGGTATAAAATTAAACTACAAGGGCCACTGCTTTATATAGAGATCGCCTTCCAGACCGGAAAAATGACAAGCCCCACAGCTGAGTGAGGTTCTGGTCAGGGCTCCCTAAAGCAGATGGGGGTAGAAGGCAATGACTTCCTCATCCAGAGTCAGCTTTGGTCCTTCCTGTGTCTTTTGGACAACCATGAATTAAGTTCAGATTCTCAGCCAAAGGGTCGCCAGCCAAGGAGCCGCCCATGCCAGAAATTTGGTTTCCTTGGGCTGGAAGATGCAGAGCAAGGTGGATACAAGCCACCATCTGCTTCCACTTCAGTCGGCTGTGGAAGCTCAAGGGAACCACAGGCTAAGAACTGCTAGGAACAAAAGGTAAATCATCTCATAAGCAGGAAGGTCCTCCTTTTTGCATTGTAGAAGCTTAGCTTGCTACAGAAGTTAAAGCCTCCAGCAGCACACTCTGATCAGAAGTATTTCCAGAAGATGCCAAAGGGCAAATGGAGCTCCTGGGCTGGAGAGCTCAAAGAACTCCCCACGCACTGTAGGCCAGTGGCTGAAATAGGAAAGATACCACACACATTCTGTTCCCCAGCAGCTAATGTGTGTTAAATGAGTGACTGGCATTCTCTCTATTATATGGCTTTCTTTCAACGTGTGGAGCACGCTACAAGAAATTATTTCATGCATCACCTCATTCAATCCTTCACAACAGTCTCAGGAGGCAGACATGTCATTATATCTATTTGTCAAAGGGAGAAACAAGGCTTGCAATCATAGCTAATCAGGGCCATCATTTACTAACACCATACATGCCCTTTTCCTCACGACTCTCCACTGAAATAATAGCTGATTGTCACTTTTCACAAAGAAGCTGAAGCCCAGAGAGGTTCAAGTCACAGAGTAGAAACAGACACCAAGGGTCTGTGTGACCGGGAACTAGGTGCCCTTTCCACCACAGCACAACCGATCACCCAGAAAGAGCTGTGTCATTCTCCTCATTCTCCTACGAGAGCCAGGGAATTCACATGAGCACACACACAGAGCTGTTCTCCATTTCGTTTCCCACTAGGGCTGTGTGTGCATGTGTGTGCGTGCACACACCCGTGCATATGCTGACCTGGAGGTGTGGGGTAGCAGCAGAGTTAGCAGGGTCAGAGGGCACAGGAGGAAAAGTGGTCAGAGTACAGAAAATCAGCAAAATTTAATCCAAAGCACTCAGAAGTTTATCACCTGAGCAGTCAAACTTGGCTTCCCACCATCAGGTGATAGTCACACCTCCTAATGAGTTAACAGTTCTTCTGGCCAGAGAGGCACGAGGGTGACCAGCTTGAACCCAGGGTGTGCCAGAGTCAGGGCCGGGCACTATGCACACCCTACCTTTGTTAAGCTGCCTGTGTTTGAACGGTGTGTTTCTTCCACTGTCAGGAACCTCAAATTCACTTCCCTTCCCTTCCCAGTTCCCTTCCCTCTTCAAAACTCACTCTCCCAGGAAGTTCTTCTTTGCCAGAGTTCTGGAAGCTGGAAGAAAATTGCTGTCAAACTTGAGAGGGGAAGTTCACTGCAGCAGCAGTTTAGGGAATGTGGCTGCTTAGGCTCCCAGACCAGCTTGTGAGTGCAGGGAACTGAAGGACCAGGAAGAAAGGGACGAAGGCGCATGCCCAGGAAGTGGGGCCATATGTCCCTGATGCTAGACCCTAACTGGCACAAGTGGTCTCTGGAAATTTTAGCCTGGCCATCAAAGCCTTTTGCAAAGACTACAGAGCAGACACGCTCCGTGGCTTCTGGGCCATCTTGCACACTCATCATTGGCTTCCTGCAAGACAGAGAGCACAGAAGAATGATCAAGAAGCCTAGAGTCCAGTCCTGGCCCAATCGCTAAGTGGATGTGACTTTGGCCAAGTCCCTTCTCTCCTCAGGGCCTCAGTTTCCTGCTCTGGGGAAGGGCTAATCTTCAACTAGAACTTGGACTATTCAGTACTGTAAGCCTCAGCCTCTCCTTCCCATGCAGGTTATAAAAGAACACACAGAATGATGCACTTCCAGAAGGAAAGAACTCTAAAGAGCCTCTTGTCTGGTCCATGTCCTACAGAGGATAGCACTAACTCACAGCAAGGTGACGGCCACCCCAGCCCCCACTAGCATGCAAAGTGCATGCCCTCATCCTGCTCCCCACAAATGGCCAGTCCAGGGCAAGAGCTCACACTGGAGTGTCAGCACTGGAGTGCTTGAGACTGGGAGGTCCTTACAGCCATTCTCTTTGGAGCAAAAACATGCAGCTGCAGGTCCTTCCTGGCTGGGAGCAACCTGTTCTTTCCATCAAGAAATCTCAGCTTCACTGGATCAAAACCAGAGGAACTAGGAAAGAGCCAGCAAACTTCCCTCGAGCAAGAATGTAGCACAAAGCGGCATCCTGCAGTGACAGGAGTCTTGGTGGTAGGAAGATGCACTGTTGGGGTCAGTAACTCTGTCACCCATGCCTCTTTCCCAGCAAGAGATGCAAATGAAGAATCACTGGGCCTTAGAGCTTTGAATGCCCACAGGCACTTGAAGAGGCCTAGCTGTATCTCGTTCATGGCACTGAATGTCTCACCCTTCTGGAAGGAACTCAGCAGCACTTGAACTGCTTTAGCCTCTTCAGCTCAGAAAATAGACACTGTTCCGGTTCCTTTTGCCTGGAGGCTGGAGGCATTTTCCAGCCCAGCCCCGGCCTGATGGCCATTGGCCACTTATACTCACAGTTGCTTATCCAGGAGACCCAAGAATCACCTTGGCAGAGAACCTCATCCTCCTGGACTATTCTTTTCTCACTGTCTCTTCTCATAAAATAACTTAGGGGCCAAGCATGGTAGTATATGCCTGTAATTCTAGCATTTGAGAGGCTGAGACAGGAGGAGGAGCACAGGTTAGAGACCAGACTCAGAAACTTAGTGAGACCCTTCGTAATTTAGCAAGACCCTGTTTCAAAATAAAAAGGGCTGGGGGTACCTTCTAGGTCAGTATAATCCATAGTACCAGGGGGGAAAAAGATCAATAAAATAACTTAGGACTGGAGCCACAATTTAAATAAGTAAATAAGGATAAAACTATGCAGGCGCCCAAACCCTATTAACAAACATCACTCTCCATACTACAGTCTCCTCCACAGCTCCCCACCAGCTGCCTTCATTCAGCCTCCTTCTCACCTCCTCTCTTTCGCATGCATGTACTACAGTGGTCAATGTTTTCCTGCAGAACACAGAGAGAGAGGACCCATACAAACCAAGCACGTTGATTTTTTTTTTTTTTAATGTCGCAGAAAATATACTCATTCTGGGTAACTGACTTCCTCTTACATTGAAGTCCTAAGCACAATAGCCAGGGCTAGCCTTCATGGCCACAGCCCAGCACCCAAGTATTATACTCACAGAACTTCAGCACCATCTTCTCATTTTGCAGATGAGGAAACTGAGACTGAATGAGTTGAGATTATATGCCCAGGGTCACACAGCTATTAAGTGCAGAATAGGGTCCTAGAACCAGGCGTGGTGGCACTAGCCTGTAATCCCAGTACTTGGGAGGCTGAGACAGGAGGATTGCAGGTGGTTCAACACCAGCTTCAGCAAGTAGTGAGACTCTCATCAACCTACTGAGACCCTGTTTCAAAATTTAAAAAAAAAAAATAGGACTTGGGGGGTATAGCTCAGAAGTAGAATGTCCATGGGTTCAATCTCCAGTACCCCCCCCAAATGGGGTCCTAGATCCACATCCAACAGTATTCTTTGCTCTAAATCATACCTCCCTACTTAGGATACCATAATTACTGGTGAAAAGCACCCGGTGCTAGTAATAACTGTGCCCCTTTAACTTGTTTCCCATCTGAATCTTTGCCATGTGTCACTATTTTCTTGTCTAGACCAAAATCCACTTGTTTGAAACCCCCAATTATAGGAAGGCTTCACTTTTCTAGAAGAAATAAAATCTAGCAAATCAGTGCCTGGACAGTGCAACTGAGTCTGCCCGGTGGAGAAGGAGATAGTCCAGCCTGGAAGGGTAGTTGCTTCTATTAGCAGATTTGGTTTCACTGGCACATAAATCCCTCCAGATGTACAAAATGGTATTATTGCAAGAGACAAAAGTAACCAAAACCACAAGAATTACTTCAATGAGGAAGAAGAAGAAGCCAAACCTTGCAAGAAAGCCAAACCTCTAGAAATCACTTCAAAAGAGGGTACCTAGCCAGGCATGGTGGCGCATGCCTGTAATCCTAGTATTTGGGCAGCTGAGACAGAAGGGTCACAGGTTCAAGGCCTGCCTCAGCAACTTAGCAAGACCCTCAGAAACCTAGTGAGACCCTATTTCAAAACAAAAATTTTTTTTAAAATAGCTGGGGGTGCAGCTCGGAAGAAGAATGCCCCAGGGTTCAATTACCAGTATCTATCAACTATTTAATGATGATAACTAGCATTTATTGAACTGCAACTATGTGCTAGAAACTGTTCCAAGAGCTTTCCCTGGATTCACTCATCTAATCCTCATAACAGCTTTAGGGGAGATGAGCCATTATTAGGCCCCATTTGACAGAACAGACACATAAAAGGTAAGTAACTAGCCCAGGGTAACACAGTGAGCCCTAGATTAGACAGAGAGGGAGGAGACAGAGTAAAGGTTGAAATCTAGCCTATGCAGCCTCAGGGCTGAGCTCTAACCAAAACTCCCTACTACTTGTGGTAAACGTTCACCCCAAAAATGAAGGAGCTAAGGAATCTCAAGAGGCTAAGATTGCCCACCCTGTCCTCCCCCTCTCCCCAGGGATCAAGCTAGTGCTTGAAAGTAAGGAGAGTTGTGGGGAGAAAGAAACACAGGATTAAGTGCTGAGAGCAGCGTCTGGTTGAGCAAGTCCCTGGCTCCTTGCCCCACACCTGCACTGACACACTGACCCCGGTCGCTGCTCTGCGCCCTGTCTGCTGACTCTGGAGTAGATTCCACAAGCTCCTCTCTGGGGCTTCGCCTTTCCCCAGGGCGAAGCCTGATGGCAAAGAGCCAAGAAGCAATGCCAAAAGAACCAAAGACTCCCTCTCCCAACCCTGCAGCCTGACAGCCTGAAAGGTGGATTAATGATCCCCAGGCAAGAAGGCGAGACTACCTCAGCACCCGCAACCACGGGCAGGCCCTGCGCTGTCACCCATACCTACCTTCCATGTACACTTACTGCAGGGGCCTGTGCTAGAGAAACAGAGAGGTTCCTGCTTTACATCAGCAGGACTGGCAAATGCTGGCACATTTGTTTTCCACACAAACACAGGAGTATGTAATCACACAAGTGTGATGTGTGTTTGTAAGAACAACGGGACAGAAAGCTTTAAATCTAGGGCTATCCCTAATTCACATTCTGGCATGGGATCTTAGGTAATTATTCAACAAGAAACGTATCCTTAGCGACTGCTAAGGTATTTATAACAATAGCTGCCATCATTGGGTAGCTATTTTGGATGAGTCGGTAACACATCCTCGAAAGAGCCCCAGGACTTAGGTAGCATGTCATCATCGTCAGCCTCCTTCTAAGGATGAGGAAAGTGAAGTTCAAATAGCTGACTCATTCACTGTCCATTGCTGGGAAGTTCAAGTGCCAGGATTCAAACTCAGCTCTGCCCTACTTCAAGCCTGTGTTCTTTCCATTGTGCCATGTGACCAAATCAAGGGGTCAAAACAAGGTCGAGGGAAGTACAGAGGGAGGGAAGGAAGGAGAGAGAGAAAATAACTGCAGAGAAATTCAAGGTGGAAAATGAGACTTAAGGAAGGAGAAAACCTCACTCGCCTTCTTAAATAAACCAGTGGTTTAAAAAGAAAGAAGACAGGCATGGTGGTGCACGCCTGGAGACCCAGCTACTCAAGAGTTTGAAGCAGGAAGATAACTTAAGCCCAGGGGCTTGAGATTGGCCTGAATAACATAGAGATCTCACCCCCACCACCAACAACAACAAAAAAAAAAAAAGACCAAGATTTCGTCTAGTCCTCCTCCTCAATTTTCTGCCATTAATATCAGGCTTATTTGTTTGATAAAGGGAAAAGACAGAAAAAGTACTCATTCTATGGTCATCAGGGAATGACTATATTCTACTCCTTCCTCTCTCTTTCCCTGTCCATGAGTCGTGGCGCATTTCCATGTAGTAAACAAGAATGACAAACTATTAAATACCGAGTCTTAGGGAGCTGGGCCTGGTGGCACACACTTGTAATCCCAGTACTTGGGAGGCTGAGACAATAGGATCACAGGTTCAAAGCCAGCCTCAGCAACTTAGTGAGGCTCTGAGCAACTTAGCAAGACTCTATTTCCAAATAAAAAAAATAGGTCTGGGGGTGTAGCCTAGTAGCCTGGACCCTGGATTCCATTCCCAGTACCACAAAAAGAAAAAAAAAAAAATACGAAATCTTCAGATGGCCTCTCTCTCCTAATATCTTCCAAGACTTAACTTTTTAAAAGATTCTGATGAAATCATAATTCTTTTATATTATATTGGGAGATACCTGTAAAATGGAGATACATGTAAAATGTATCTCATCATTTTATTATTCATATTTTTCAATCTGAACTCTAAACCTGCTTTCTGTTTGTAAGCACTTTATTCTAGAAAGCCCTGGCCTCCGTTTCACATGAGGTTCCAGAACGATGTTCCGCTCTGCACAGTACCTCTCCAGGCCAACACGATAAAGATCGTTGCCAAGCTTGGAAATGGAAGCGGGGAATGGCAGATACAAATGAAGAAAATAAGGGAAGGAAAGCCCACCAAATAATCCCGAAAGAGGGAAAGAAGTATGGCATAAAGTGACTCTTCACATAACCAAAAAATAATAAAGATAACAGAAATGAAAATAACAGAAAGAATAAGCAGGCAGAAAAATCATGAACAACAGGTCATAAAATATGAAAATGAAGTCATCTCAAAAGAGGAAATGTCACAAATAGCAAAACAGACGGTAGAAGGAGAAGAGGGTATCCTGCAACCTAGAAAACAAGCTCCTTCCCCATCCCTACCAGCTCCCCAATCCTGGTGCCCTTCCTGCAGCCTGGCTCTTAGGAAGCATCCTCAGCTCCTGGGGAGGAGAATGACCCCCACAGAGCTTCACACAGGCTCCAGGACACTATCCTGGAACTTAGCACATGGTATTGTAATTCACTGCTCCTTGCCACATAGTTAATTTCTGAGGGCCCCAGGCCACATCTTATACATGGAGCTCTACAGTCCCAGAGAGTACCTAGAAATAATAGATGCTCGATACACATTAAAAGAATGTACAAATAAATGAATGAGAGTCATTCTACCACAAAGGATTACCCAAAGAGCAGAGGCACTGGACCTAAAGACAGAGAAATCAGCAAATGAGGACCTACTGAATCTCAGCAGTAAATACCTGGTGCCTGCTGCCCAGTGCAATGAGAAGACAGAGAAACTTTTCTCTTTGTGGAAATGAATGAGAAAGACTCTGGCTCCAATTCTGGGCAGATCCTTGTTCCAGTCTTGGACTGACCTCACCCCACTGTTATGACCCTGGAGGCTGACTGCTTTGCAAAAATCAGATGTGCACCCTTTTTCCACAAACTTACTCTAAATCTTTGCACAAATGCTTCAAATTGTCAAACTGCTTGTCAGATGATCAATGTATTCTCCCTTCCAGACAGTTAAGGTTCCTGGAAGGAACCACATCTGCCTTAGTCTAGAAGGAGCAGCTGTTTTCTTGTATTCTCATCCAACACTGTACCTTCCCTTGGGGAGTTCAGAAATGAGAAGTTGCTAAGGCTCTGAGAATGCAGCAGGCCCCAAAGTCTGTGCTGGTGAGGAGGTGGGGGTGAGATGTTTACCCAAAACATAACACACATACCTTGATGATGGACCTGCCAACACAGCCTCCCTGCTTTCTGGCTCTGCCGTCTAGACGCCTAAGGGGCAAACAGCTTCTAAAAGTCACCGCTTCTGACCCAAGTGGTCATGCATCTTGTACCCATTACGCATGACAACACAGCCCCCCCCCGGGGGTCTAGCACACCACTGAGAAACAGAAGTCGTCATGCTGTTTGATTGCTTCTTCTTCAAAAGACGCAATCCTTGGGATGGCATGGCCCAGATTCCCAGCGGGACTCCTCTTCTTAGGGCTGATCCCAAATGTCAGCCTGAACCACTAGGCAGCGGAGACTGAGGTCTGTTACTTTAGAGCCAGCGAGTGACCTCCACAGTGGCATCCCGGGTGGCGGATGGGGCAACAGCTGCTTTGACCATTAAAATATCCCATGCTTGGCCTTTATTTCCTTTCCCCCAGAAATCTGACTGCGGAGCTGGTCTGTGTGCAGAAGTCGACACCACCTCCTTTGCAGTTTCTCTGTGATTCAGGCAGTGCTTGTAGAGGCTGGGCAGTGGCTGGTCCACAGACCTCAGTTGGAAGTATGAGTGAAAGGAAACAAGTCTTGGGCCAAATACCTCCCTAGAGAAACCAGGTGGTGGGAGGAGAAGGCGGCTGGGAAAGGAGGAAGTTCAACTCCAGCAAGGGACTAGCTGTGCCAAATGGGTTACTGTGGAAGACTCCAGCTCCAGCCCGTGGGCGCCAGACCAGCTTTGAGTAGCCATTTGGAAACAGCAGAGAGTGAGAGCCCCAGAGGTAACCAAAGATTCTGTGCCATATCCAGAATGCTGTGGTTATGATAATGACAAAACAAGAGTGAGGCACAGATTCCAGCCGCAGCCCCCCAAAGTCAGAACAAGCAGGGCACTTGGATGGCCCCTCTCCTCCCAGTCTCCTGTATCTGACAAATTTCAAGCATCCAAAACCTTCATAGTGCCCGACCACGTCAACACCTCCAAATCTAAATGTTCACAGAGTCATAGCTTCTTTGAGATAGAATATCAGGTAAAAACCTGGAAAAGGCATCGCTGCTTTTCTGGTCTAGATCCATCTCTCTAATCCCAGCACTCAGTACCTTTCCAACCCTGCAGCTGGAGCCTCCAAATGCTCTTGACTAAGCTCACATCACTTCCACTGCAGCAAGGGAAGAAGCTGGAGCCCTGCACTCAAGTGGGGTCATAGGAATTTTAGTGAGTCCATAACATAAGCAATCTTGCCTGCTCTGCTCTGTAGCTTACAGCTGGACAAATGGGTCACCCTTTGCTAACAAGGATCTGGGAAATTTGGAAGAGATTTTCCCAGCTAAGCTCCAAGTGAAACAGTCCCAGCTCCAGACAGATGCCCAAACTAAACTGCCCACTTGGAATGGTCTGCAATTCCCTGGACAAGGTCCAGCAGAAAAGGGTGTAGGAGAAGCAGAAACGAAGAAGGGATGCTCCCAGTACGCACTGACCTTTCACTGCAACCCACATTATATGCCAATGATTCCCTTCATCCCAATCCAGGTTTTCCAGGTCCAGGACAGAGAGAGGATAACTTTTTACCCGTGAGAAATGTAGCAGGTGCTGACCTTGGATCACCTTCGGATTCGGTGAAAGGAAGAAGCCTCTAGGGTGGCGTGGGAGAAGCCTGAGGCGCCCCATAAAGAGCTGCGGACGTTCCCGCCCTTTCCAACACCAACCTCAAAGCGCCTCCTATCGGCCTGGAAAATAAACTGGGGCTCTGGGGCGGCAACTTCCTGGGTAACAGGCCCTTGGCGCCCGATCCAGGAGGCGCTGATTGGCCGCGGCAGGCCAACACCTTCGGAAGAAGCAGGCTCCCCTCCAAGCGCCCAGATGCACAGGAGCCGGAGCCCGGCCGCCCCTAGGAGAGGGTGTTTCCTGGAAGTTCCAAAGTTGGAGTTGGAAGGGCTCAACGGAATGTAAACTTGGGGACACTATGCTGCACAAAGGGGAAATGGAGAGCTGATTCCAAAGAGGTGACAGATCAACTCACCTGCCTGGTGAAGAGGATGGCGGTGTCCCAGTACTCGGGGTGCTTGTCGCTCACTTTGTTCAGCTTCTTCTGCCAGGCGCAGAAGTTGCGAAGAGTCAGGGCCGCGTTACTTGTGACCTTGGGCCCAGCGTCACGGTCTCCAAGAAGCAGCATCTTGACCACGACGATGTTGATGGGGTTGAGGATGCTGGGGTGGCGGTAGAGTCGCGCGGCGGTGGCCAGCAGCATAAGGAGATAATGCTCCAAGTCCGCGCCGTGGAACTTGACCATTGACTCATCCGCCACCAGCAGCGTCTCCACGTACCGTGGGATAGACACGAAGCGCTTGGCGCGCCCGGACCTGCGCTGGCTATGACTCTCCCCCAAGCCCGTCCGCTGCAGCTTGTAAGGGTCCAGGGCCCGCAGGATGGCGGGGTTCCAGCCCGAGGCTACCCCGCAGCGAGACGTGGGGTCCCCAGAAGGCCCGCCGGGAGTACCCCGGCGCTGGATAAGGTGCGCGCCGTGGCTGTTGCGCTGCGCCGCGGGCGCGCTGGCGTTGGGCATCGGGCTAATGACATACTCTGCGCCTCGGTAGCCGAAGGCTCCGCGTAGCCCCCCGCACAGGCTCACAGCCGCGAAGGAGTCTGGCTCGGCGTTCACGTTCCCGGAGTAGAAGCAGCGTCGCAGGTCTGGAGAGCTGCCGGTGAGCCCCTGGTGAGGGAAGCCCAGATACTCAGTGGCGAAGGCGGGGGCCAGGAACCGAGCATCCGGCGTCAGGTGTAGGTAAAAGTCCTCCTGAAATGCTGTGATCTGAAAAATGAATCCCTGATCCCCGGAGTCCTCGGGACTCGGCCGGTAGTAGTGGCGGCCGTTGATGTCCGGGTCCAGTCGGATGGGAACGACCACCTCCTGCTCTGGCTTGGAGCTGCCTGCAGGTCGCCCAGCAAGAGCCAAGGTTAAGATGCCCAGCAGAAGCATGGCGCCGGCAGCCCACGGCCGCGCTCTAGGAAGGGGCTCGGCCCGTCTTCCCAGCCGCCGGCAGTCTCTGCAGCTCACACACCAGAATCACCGATGCTCCAGGACAGCCGGCAGCTCCCCGAAAGGAAAGCCAACCAAGGCAGAGAGACGCCTCCCAGAGCAGCGAGCGTGCACCCGGCAGCTGGCGCCTCCCGCCAGTGCCTTTCCCAGCTAGGAGCGACCGGGGAGCTTAAGTACAATCGCTGTCAAGTGCAAGGACGAAAATTTGCAGCGGTGAACTGGCGGGAGGTGCCGGGCGGCTTCTTGCAACCTCAGCCACTCGCGGCGCGGCAAACCAGTCGCTGGGCGAGCCTATTAAAGGCCCCCTCCTCTTTGGACTGCCCAGTCCGCGCCCCTCCCCTCTCCACCCTCTCCGCAGCCTCCCAGAGCTCGCAGCCTCCGGGGGCCACCGAAGAACTCGGTCCCGCCTCCAGAGCCGAGAGCCACTTGGCTGGGAGGGAGTGGCGTTGAGCTGAGGCGGAGGCGTGGGCTGGCCAGAGAAAACTAGAGCTGGAGTCTAGGTTTGCAAGTTGCCCGGGGGTATGCCGGGATGCGGATAACACCAATAACTTCTGTCCCCGGTGGTCACCTGTGCCTAACCCTAACCTCAAGCCAGCTGGGGTTAGAATTTAGGAATGAAGACCGCTCTTCCAAGCCCACCTCATCCCCTTTTGCAACATCCCTGCTGTTTCTTAAATCACAGAGTCCCCTAAAGGACCCAGAACCGTGAATTCCCCCTGTAAATGTCCATTGCCTAAAGAGCAACTTTCAGGAAACATGGGAGAGCCTTGCTGGAACTCAGAGCCTCCCAGGTCCCGGTTCTGCCCTGGGACCAATGGTGTGCTTCATAGCCTGGTGCACAATGCTAAATTTTCAGGAATTTTGCCAGCCAGCAGTAAAACATAGCCATTATTTAAAAATATATAAACATACAATTAATTAAACTATATTTTAAAACGAAGTTGATAAATGCCCCCAAACCCACCACTTCCTAATACACTTAATTATTGTCTGTGGTCTTGAGTCATCAGAACCACCAACCCTCTTCCAACAGCTTGGCACTCCCAGGAAAAGAGCAGGGGGAGGTGGAAATATAATGAAGACACTAAGCAGCATCCAACTGCAACTCCCCTGTTCACAGACATAGGTCCTGGTGCAAGTATAGCAAATGCTTCTAGTCAAGGCTTGAGGAGGAAGATGAGCCCTTGATAAATGTTTGCCAGCACCCTGTGCCTGAAAAGGATATCGAGGATAGGTGCTAGGGCTGCAGAAATAAGAAAGAGAGGTTGACTTCCTGCTGGGGGAGGGGGTGGGGTCAAGGGATTGATGAACAGTAGGAAAATCAGGCAGTGCATTCTCTATAAGATGATACTTGACCAAGTTAGACAGGACATGGGAGGGGGGGTCAAAGTACCAAACAGGTGGAGAAGACAGAACTGCACCAGAAGTTCTCATCTACTTTGGAGAAGAACCCAATAACCCTATGTGTACCTCTAGACCTCAAGTTTGTCCTTAATCTCTCCACAGAATCCACTTCTTTCTCTGACCAGGAAGAAAGGCAAGGAGAGGCCGGAGGCTTTCCTAGTCTCTTGTGATGCCTAGAAAATCTTTCGAGATCCAAAGGGCTCTGAGTTGAATTTGCAAGTGGAGGAACAGTGGAGGAGAGCATGCAATGGCTTTAAGCATAAAGGGGGCAGAGCAAGAGTTGGGAGTTTTCTTAAAGACATTAACTGCTCAAGTAAATGATTCTATTGTGGAAGGAAAGAAAAAGGTGGAACTGGTCTATTAGTGAAAAGCAGTTTTTGCCCATTATCTTCTCCCTATCCTGGACCCACTCTGAAAAGAGCCCCTAGGGCCTTAGAATAGGAACATGTACAGATGCTCATGATCCTCCTGGAGCCCCTCCTTAATTGAGACACAAGAAGCTGAAAATCAGTATGTGAATGAGTAAGAGATGGGTGTTTATACTCTGTAAATGAAAGGGAGAGTACCATATGGGAGGATTGTGTGCAAGAGACAGAGACTTCTAGTTTACAAAGGCCCTATGTGTTTGAGTGTTCAGAGAGGGCATCTAATTAAACAGCAACTTAGACAACCAAGAGCAATGATAAGTCACTTATTTAGGACAAGTGATTGTTTTCCTACTCCCGGCAGTTTTAATAGTGAGTTGCAAGGTTTCCAACCACGTTTTACTTTCACTCTGATCAATAGGTCTGGGCAAAACCTACAGCATGTCAATAAAGATGGCAAGCCCAAAGAGACAAGTCTTGTTCCCACCCAGATACCTAGATTCCCCTTCCCCAACCACAGCTGGTTGATCTCACCCCTGAGCACAGAAACCAGCCCCCTGGAATTGTTCAGAGGCACTGATGCATATCATACTATGCACTGAACACTGCACCCAGAGTTCTGTATGCATTAACTTACTAAACACTTGTCTCTTCCCTCCTGGGAACCTACCATCTGATCTCTTTTGCCAAGGGTTCCTAACCAGGATTTAGGATGGAGGAATATGCTGATAAAGCATACAGAGAGCACTTGAGTAGAAGCTGGGAGAACTCAGGATCCACACTCCATTTCCATCTCTAATCTAATTCTTGGGCTCTGAATTTCCTCATCAAATGAGAAGGGACAAGCCAGGTGTGGTGGTGCACACTTGTAATCCCAGTACTTGGGAGGCTGAGACAGAAGGATCACAGGTTCAAGGTCGGCCTCAGCAACGTACTGAGACCCTATTTCAAAATAAAATAGGGCTGGGGGTATAGCTCCGAGGTAGAATGCCCCTGAGTTTCAGAGAGAGAGGAGGGGAGGGAAGAGAAGAGAAGAGAAGAGAAGAGAAGAGAAGAGAAGAGAAGAGAAGAGAAGAGAAGAAAGAGAAGAGGAGAGGAGAGGAGAGGAGAAAGAGAAGAGAAGGGAGGGGAGAGGAGGGGAGGGAGAGGAGAGGAGAGGAGACGAGAGGAGAGGAGAGGAGGAATCATCCTAGGTCAGAGGGCTTCCATCAGAAAACTGTATCTGGAACCTCTGGTCTCAATAACATCTAAGACCACTTCTAGATCAAATATTATGTGACTGATTAAGGCCTATGGAAGACATCCTGTAGGATCCCACCCAAATACCTAGATGAAAAAATGAGGAAAAAAAGATTAAGGAGAAAAGCAGTGGATACTAGGTGGGTGGCAGGCACTATGGCCTAGGCAAGATTTAATGGGAAGGAACGTGATTGGAAGGAAGGTGATTGGAAGGAGCCTCCTGATTGCTCCCATCCAATATTATAAATCATTAGCTCACCGTGCTACCACTTAAATCAGGCCTTACACAGCAACATGAAAATAGATTTATGAATTCATAAAATATTTTTCTGTGTGTCCTTAACATTATGTTAAAGGTTTCTAAAAGTCCCAGGTGTGTTCCATCTGCCCTTTGTGGAAGCTGTGTTTACAGAGATGGCAGCAGCAGCCTTGGGAGCCTTGTGGGTGCCCAGTGAATATTAACCTATGGAGCTGCCATCATCCACTGGCTCCCACAACTGCTGGAGCCCTTGGCCAATCTTCTCCCAGATGTGGAGACAGTGGAGGCAGCTGGAGATTCATCTAAGGCCCTGTGAATTATAGTTCTGGGCCTGGGTCCATTCTTCATTGCTCAGAGAAAATATTTAACTCTGTTCTTCCCCTCTCAGCCTCCTACTCTATTTTTTCTCTGGGCCTAAGCATTTAAATCAAAGTCCCTCTGGAACATAACTCCAATGCTTGTTGCTTTGAACACCAGGAGGTCAGAACAAAGGGTCTTCATTTGACTTGAGCAAACTCAACAAAAAATCCCAGGGTATCTCCTTCCAACCCGAATCCCTCTTACACTGTCTTAAATTAAATAAGATCTACCACCGTCATGTCTCAGGTTCCCAATTCAGCCATTTATTTTAAAGCTTTTCACAAACACACCCGATGTAAATTACTTTGGAGCTCTTGGCTATTCCAGATACAGCTGTTCTTTTGGCCTTCAGGCTGGTTGAAGATGAATACCTGGCCTGGAGATTAAACGAATGCTAAATCCTCAACTCCTACCTAAGGATTTAGAAAATAGATTCTTTTCAAACAAGCTTCTGTAGCCTGTACTCATTTTAGATACCTCTTTCTTCATCAACCATCAGCATCTGCAATAGTGCCTTCAAGACTGAACTTGACCTTGGGCCTGAGGCTCTACCCTGGTCAGTAATAAAGGATGACCTCTAGTCTTGTCCATGTTAGATAAGACTCCAAGATCAAACTCATCATTCCCCCAAGTACCACAGTTTCCTCCATCAGTCTATTCTCCCTCCTAATTAAAAAAAAAAACACACATACAAAATATCATACAATTTATAAATGAATTCATATGTTTTCTACCTTTATCCTCACAAAACTCTTGGGAAAAATTGATCAAATCATGTTATGTGCTCATACGAATATGTCATGGTGAATTTCACTATTATATGAAATTATTATGCACCAATAAAAAAATTTTTTGTGTATGGTACTGGAGATGAAACTCAGGGGCATTCTACCTCTGAGCTATACCCTCTGCAATTTAGTGAAACCCTGTTTCTTTTTCTTTTTCTTTTCTTTTCTTTTTTTTTTTTTTTTTTTTTTTTTTTTTTTTTTTTTTTTTTTTTTTTTTTTGTGTGTGTGTGTGTGTGTGTATGTGTGTGTGTGTTGTACTAGGGATTTAGCCCAGGGGCATTCTACCTCTGAGCTACACCTCCAACCCTATTTTTTATTCTTTATTTTAAAACAGGGTCTCACAAGTTGTGGAGGACTTCACTAAGTAACTGAGGCTGGTCACGAGCCTGCGATCCTCCTGTCTCAGCCTCCCAAGTACTGGAATTACAAGCATATGCCACCACACCTGGCTCAATAAAATTTAAGGAGAAAAAAAAAACACCTGAAGAATATAATGATGGGACATAAATTATTAATAACAATAACTGTTGACCATGATGGTACTAAAGTGACTTGGTTTATAGAGACCTATGGAGAACACTCATAACAGGAGGTATCATTTAATTTGTTTTAAAAGAGCATTTCTGTTGCATTCATTTTCGCTATCCTCTCTGTGCACTGGGCACCAAGAAAACCCAACCCACTGGAGATCAGCATAGATCACGTGGCCTCCTGCATAATGATTGTCAACCATTTTGAGATCTTGGAGAATGCCATAGACACTGGAACCTCATCCATGAAGAAACACTCAGGTACTTGCACACACAAAATGTTACCCATAAATTTGGGAGATTTTTAGACTTTCAAAAGTCCATTCTTCAACTTCTAGATGTTTAGCCAGCCCTGTCTGTAACCAAAGTAGAGGAAACATCTCCTCTCCCATAGACAGTAAGTTGTTATGAAACTAGAAGTTCAGAAAGGGCTGTGTCTGGTGGAAGCTTAATGCACTTGCCCTTACATGACAGACCAGGAGCAGTGAACAGTCTAACTCAACACCTGAACTGCAAGTCAGCAAGTCAGGACCCAGTAGCGGCTCTGCTTGATGGTGGTTTATTTGAGCATGCTAGCTAAATTATTCAGCTCCTTGAATGTTGAACTCCTTATTTATGAAAGAGGAAGCGTGTTCTTGTTATCGTTGGTAGCAACATATTGAGGCCACACAGTGAATAGCATTATCTGGGACTCTTATAATTACAAAGTATGATAAGGCTCTCACTTCAGGAGTTTCCAATTCTTTTGCTCTACTCTGCCAAGAAAAACTGGAGTGATCTGCAAGTTGTTGCCCTCTTCCTTTAGGTAAATGATGAGGTAGACATGTTGCTGATACAAATCAAAAAGCACAGCATTTCCTGTCTATACCTTGCTCCCCCATTTGTGTCTCTCCCAGCTTGCCCCTGAAACCCTCATGCTCCCTGGCTGGCCCCATTACCACTCTGCTTTCTGTTCTGCTCCTTATTCTTCTTACATATCCTCACTCTCTTTTCTCAAAATGTGCTGCTAACATCTCCTTTACACTAAGGTGAAAGTAACTGACAACAGCTGTCAAATGTTTCCTGTTATTGTATGTTTACACCTGTAATGTCCCCCAATTCTCATGGAAACAATGTAGCAATGTTGGAAGTGGGGTTTGGTGGCTAAGGAGGTGTCCCTGGGGGATGTGGCCTTAGGGATTATAGATCCTTCCTCCTCCTCCTGCGCTCTCGCTCTCTCTCTCTCTTTCTCTTTCTCTCTCTCTCTCTCTCTCTCTCTCTCTCTCTCTCTCTCTCTCCCTCCCTCCCTCCCTCCCTCTCTGCCCCTCCTTCCAACTCTGCTTCCTGCCTCCATGCCCTGAGCTCCACACACTTGGCCTGACATAGACTGAAACCAAAATCTCTAAGAAAACTATGAGCAAATAAATCTTCCTTCTTCTAAGTTGGGTGGTCAATCTTTTTGGACTATACCAGTGAGAATGTTTACTGACACAGAAGTTGATACCAGCAGAGTGGAGTCACTACTACTTCTAAGTCTGACCATGGGGATTGTGAGTCTTTGAAATTGATCTGTGAGAGGAAATTGGAAGAGCCAGAATGTGGATAGAAAGGCAGACAGTAGAGACTGTGCTCAAGAGATTTCAGAGGGCAAAAAAACTCCATAGGGAAATGGAATAGAAGCCACATGCATTACATTCTAAAAAAAGAACTTATCAGCATTCTGCCTGTGTCCTGAAACTTTGCAAAAGGCCAAATTTAAAGAAAATGGACTAAAGGGGCTCAAATCAGAGAATATAGTAATATACACATACCCATGTACATAGCAGCACAATTCACAATAGCCATATTATGGAACAAACCTAGGTATTCATCAACAGATGAAAGGATTACAAAATTATGGGAAATACATATCATGGAATTCTACTCAGCAATAAATAAAAACAAAATTATGTCATTTGCAGGAAAATGGAAGGACCTGGAGAACATTACGTTAGGTGATATTAGCCAGCCACAGAAAGTGAAGGGGCACATGTTTTCTTTGATGCGTGCAAGCTAGGGAGTAATTGGGATACCAGAGTAATTGGGATACCAGAGGGATTGAAGCCTCACTGGAGCCAGGAAAGTGGTCTAAGGAAAGGGTAGGGGGAAGACTGAGCTTCATTAATGGAAATACTACCATTGACTATGTGTACATATGTGAATATATCAACATCAGTCTCAGTACTCTGTATTGGGAAGGGGGGAAATAGGGAAGTGAGGTGGGGAGGCACCAAGGGCTGTGTGTATGTATGTAACTGTCAGGATTTACATTATGATGTGAGACTATAATGTGAGATCAATAAAAGCATTTTTTTAAAAAAGACAATGGACTGATTAAGCTGGTGGGGGAAATCCTAAAATAACAAAGTATCCAAACTGCATTGCAGATACTGATGTCTACATTCAGTGAATTGTGCACCAAATTTCAAGAGCAGAAAGCAAAACAAAGAGACTTTATAGATTTGCAGTTTGGCCAGAAAGGCATGTGTAAAATTGGAGCCCAGTGAGATAATATTGTGGAAGAAAGTAAGATGGATGAAAGAAAGAAGCAGTGGCCATGTTGGAGGTGGGGCCACTGGCCCAGAAGCAGTCATACTGAAAATGGGTCCAGCAACACAGATGGATGCAGACCTATGGTTGAAAAGGGCACAGTGGCAATGATTAAAGAGGGTGTGACTTCCTTTTCTAGTAGTGGTTGATCTTGATGCTCACGTAATGCTGGCTTTTCTGGATGATGGAGTTTTCCCCCTGGATTTCAAAGGAAGGCCTGGGAATCGGCAACGAGTAGCAGAGTTGGAATCCCTGCACACAGGCCCAAACGGGCCAATTTGTGAAGCTGTGAGAGTGAAGCCGAGGTTGCGATAAAACCCCCATAATTTAGAGATTCCAGAAACATGGAACAACTACTGAGGAAAGGCTACAAATTGTGAGCCATGGAGACAGGCTAGAAGAGCCAGTATGCTTCCCATTGCAATCAGCCAGGCCATAGGGGCAGGGCTACCAAAGCCCCCTTGTAGATCACATCTCACCACCATGTGCCCCAGATGCCAAAAGTGGAGCTGCTGGATTTCTGTACTGTTTTGGTCCAATTCCTTCTTTCTTTGGTCTGATTTCTCCCTTTTGGAATGCAAATGTTTACTTTGTGCCATTGTATATTGAATGTATATAACTTGCTTTTTGTTTTTACAGGGGCTTACAGCCAAGAGTTTACCTAGAGTCTCAGAGGACTTTGGACTTTGGACCTTTGAGTGATGCTAGAACTGTTAAGGTTAGGGGAACACTTAGTGATAGACTAAGTGCATTTTGCATTGTAAGGTGGCTATGAGGTCCAGGAGGGTAGTGGTAAAGTGTAATGGTTTGGATTTATAATGTCTCCCTATCCCTCATGGAAACAAGGTAACAATGTTGTGAGCTGGGCTTGGTTGCTAAGGAAGGATCCCTGGGATTGTGGCCTTGTGGGTTATATAAGGTCCTCTCCTCCCCCTGCTCTCACTCTCTGCTTCCAGCCTCCATGATATGAGGAGCAGAGCCTATGTGCTCTCCCTCTCTCTGCTTTCATGCCTTAAGCTTTGCAGACATCCCCAGAAAACTGTGAGCAAATAAACATTTCTTCCTCCAAGTTTTATGGTCAGTTGTTTTGAATTGCAGCAGTGAGAATATTGACTGGGACAATACCTTAAAAGGATCAAAGTTTTTCAAAGCAAAGGTCAATGGTAGAATTTTGAACAGCAGCAAAGCAAGGACAGTCCTTAAAAGGGGAGAAAGAAGAAAGAAGTGGCAAAAATACCATCCCAGAGAAGATGGCCATTAACAGTTACTGAGGTTGTGCACAGCACAGTGCTAGGGGCCACAATTCTCATCCACAAGGGACCCCCAAAACAAAGCACATGCAACAGCAACTGATTCCATCTACTAACCCTGCACTCATCCATCAGACTTTTTTCTGAACCCAACAGTACCATGATGAAGGGTTTCCACCTAGTGAGCTACTTCCCTAAAATTTTTTGTTTGGTACCTCATTTAGAAAGATTTGGTGGACTGCTTTCCTCTATGACCATGTCTTTTACCAACCTAGTAGATGCATATTGTCTCACTCCAGGCTTCATGCCTCTCTCAAAGTAGGGAAGTGAATGGGCCATGGAAATGAGCCTCATGGATGGCTGAGGTCATAGCATGAGCCCAAAGTAGCAGATCAGATTTACAACTGAGTACCCACAACCCAGTATGCATGAAGCATATTAATGTGAGTTCTCTCTGATCCTCAAAGACACTGGAAATTAAAGGGCCGACAACTCTACTATAAAGAAGAATATAAAGCTAGAATTTAGGGCAGGCCAATCATGGGAGAAGAACTGCTCTGGCTGCCCAGGGCCTGCCTCACCTCCTCCATGCTGATGGGTCCCAGAGCAGAGCCTAGTATGCCTTACCCTCTGAAGCTCTCCCATCTTCCATTCCCTACTGTTCTGTCAGAAGCTCTCACATCCTTCTATGGAGGCTGTGATGCTTGTAATTCCCTCATTTCCCCCTTCCTATCTCTCTATGCAGCCTCCCTTGTCCCAGGCAAGAGGTGATAGGATCCCATAACATCACTTATTAGTTAACCTGGCAGGAGCAGCCCAGCAACTTGTACAATACTGTTAAGCTGCAGTCGGTGAGACTCCAAAAGCCAAGAGACCCCAAGCAAAGATCCATTCCTCCCAGAACTAGCCAGGACCTCCTCCTTCACATCAGGACATCCCACTCCAACCTTTTGGATCCACCAATGGACCAACTGGAAAACACATGTGGACCACGGGACCCGTGAATAAAGTCCAAGGGTATTTCTGCTTCTGGAAGGGGCTCAGGTATGGAGCAAGAGGGGACAGCAACAGTGGTGACTGCAGGGGCAGATATCACCTGTGCTTTTGAAAATATGAAAAAGAGAGAAGGGGAGGAATAGGGCAATCTGAAAAAATGGGTAGAATTTGTAAGGGAAACAAAGAGAAGTCCTAACTGCACTTCAACTCATGCCCACGCTTGACTCCCAGATCTGCATGCCTAGCCCCATCGCTGCCTAAGCTTCATCTCAGACTGTCCTTAGCAAGCCTGAAACCAACCTTCTTACTCCCCACTATGCATGCACCCAAAACAACACACAGGTACAAATACACCTTCTTCCCATTTTCCTCAAGGAGGCTAATGGCATCTCTCTTCATCTCATCTCTCTCCCTCAGCTCCATATCCATCACGTGGTCCTGACGGTGTTAATTCAAAGAGTCTCCTATGTCTTCACCACCACCTGAGCTCAGGCTATCACCATCTCCTGCAATCACATCCTTAATCCTTATTTAATCCTACATGGTTGCTAGCATCCTCATGTCACTTCCCTGCTTAAAATCTTGAATGCCTCAACACTGCCCTCTGGAAAGAAATTCACAGCACCTAGAGAAACAAATGCAGACTTTTGCACACTTCCATCTTTGTCACCTGCTACTCCTCAGCAGTCCCTTAGACTGCAGATCTTACTGAACTCCTTCCTGTTGTCACACATATCAGATCCTTTAATGTCTTTGGGGGAGGGAGGTTCACCTTTCTGAAGAATTTTCTCCCTCTAATACATGGTAAATTCCTACTCAATCATTAAAGTCTAACAAAAATGCCGGTCACATGGATCTTTCTCAACCTGCTCCCTTCAAAACACAACTACTTTTCCTGAGCTCTCATAGCTTATTAGTTAATTCCATCAACAACTGTTTACTCAGTTTTACTCTGTACACCAGGCTTTTTGCACATCATTTTATTTTTGTTCTTGCAAAATTGTATGATAGTTTTTTTTAACTATTTCACTTCCTCTTTCACTAGACTAGGAACTGCCTTGATGAACTCAATATTCAGAACACAGGAATTATGCTTTGCATTTCTTTGCCTCTTGGTGTCTGGGACCATTTCTGGTACCTACTAAGTTTATGGAATGACTAAAAGTGAAGATATAGGGGATGGGGAGCTGAGAAATGAAAGAAGGAAATTCAAAAAGAGGAGAAAATCGAATAAAGTCCAAGAAAACAGAGAACAGGTGGAAGCCAAAAAGATGAGAACAAGAGAAGAAAAATGAGAGAAAGAGGAGAAATAAAAAGGCATATGCACTGCTTCTCCTATCACCACCAAAATGTATGTTTTTGTGCAAGTGCAGGTGCATGCGTATATCGTTAGGCAGGTAGGTTGGGTGTGAGTGGGTAAGTAGGTATCTATACATAACATAAGGCAAGATATCAAACAATGCCTTCAACATTTGAGCTTCAATACTAATGAAAACGCTCTTCCATGCAAGCATACCAGGCCATATCTGCCCTTATTTCTCCCTTCCCCTCCGGCCACAGAGCACTCTCTTTCTAAGTCCTCAGGCCTGCCTTCTTTCTCTGTCACCTTGTGAGAGGATCAGAAGATACCTTCACATTCTTAGATAAGTTTACATAAGATTAAACACTCCTATGTAAGTCACCAAATAGGTGTAAATTCTAAATACTTGGAATTCTTCCATAACGAAAGGGTGATTTTATGCTGAAGAACAAACACCAAAAGGAAGAAGTCAGAAGGAAGGTGGAATGATTCATTGGATTAGGGAAGAAGCTGAAATATATCAGCATATCCCGCTGCATTCTATGGTTCCAAGTCTATGGTCATGTTGATCTCAGATCCCACTTTTCAAGAGACAGTGGAATTATATGTGATATGGAAAGAACCCTGGACAAGAGACACAAGTTCTGGCCCAGAATTTCCTGCGCCAGAACCAACTGTATGACTCTGGTCAAATGACATCTTATGTCTCAATTCCCCATCTGCAAAGTCAGGGGTCAGAGAAAGGTGTCTCTTAGAGCCCATCCCCTTCTAATGTCTGTGTTCCTCTTTAAGATTCTCTAGTGCCAACAAGCAGGATGAGACTTCAGACAGAGTGAACTGCTGGAAAGAATGTTCTTCTAAAAAAGAGAAATAATGCCTGTAATCTAAGGAAGAGAAATCAATGGATAGGTGAATGATTTGCACTAAGCATAGATATCTAAAAGCCAAAACAAAACACAAAGAAAAACAAATTTTCTTAGCCAGAAACAAGAGAATCTTCCACTACTCTTGAATATTTGAAAACTAGAATAAATGGGTTATCATCATCTCTCATGCAATCCAGGAATCCTGTTTTTTAACACCCCTAAAGCTGTCCTCTGTCATTGCTTGAACACTTCCATTGAAGTTCTAACTGCATGGAGTTCTTCAGAGATGCAAGCAGGAACAGGTAGCACAGTTATTGAGGGGTGCTGGCGGGTAGCCCTAGCTTCCTTCAAACTAGACTCACAGTGTTGGGAATCCTACTATTAGTTGTCCATTTATCTTGGTTCCCCTTCCTTGGGTCTCTCAAAATTCAAACATCCCTAGTGAGCAGTTGCTATCAAGACAAAGTGTTAATGAATTATTGGAGTCTCTTCTATTCATGAAAGAAAAGGTCAGATAAGAGCCCTTGGCAGCTCTAAAAGAAGAGAAACTTTTAGGACAGAGAAAAGTAACAAGATTAACTCCAAACTATATATATATATATATATATATATATATATCAATAATGATAACCATGATGATGGTGGAAATGTTGATGCAGGCCTGGGTGGTGGTAGTGGTGATGATGACGGTAGTGGTGATTATGGTGGTGATGATGGTAATAATAGTAGTTGTGGTATTAGTAGTGGTGGTGATGGTGGTGATAGCGGTAATGGTGGTGGTGGTAGTGGTGTGGTAGTGGTGGTGACGTTAGTAGTGGTGATGATCATGGTGGTAATGGTGGTGGTGGTAGTGACGATGGTGATGGTGGTGGTGGTGTGGTAACGGTGATTGATGGTGGTGGTGGCAATGGTGGTAGTAGTAATGGGGTAGTGGTGATGTTGGTAGTGGTGATGATGATAGTAGTAGTGATGGTGGTGGTGGTGGTGATGGTAATGATGATGGTGGTGGTGGTAATGGGGGTAGTAGTAATGGGGGGTGATGTAGGTAGTGGTGTTGATGGTGGTGGTGATGGCAGCGATGGTAGTGATGTTGGTAGTGGTAATGATGGTGGTGGTGATGGTAATAATGATGGTGATGGTAGTGGTGATATGATAATGTTAATGATAGAAAACATTTATATAGCTTACATGCGCCAAGAATTTTTTCTTAGCACTTTACATTCTAACTCGGTCAGTACATTTATAAAAACAGAGTGGATTTTACATCATGCTCCTTAATGACTTTGAATAAGCACCTATTCTGCCCTGAGCAATCTCTCTCTCTCTCTCTCTCTCTCTCTCTCTCTCTCTCTCTCTCTCTCTTTCTCTCTCTCTCTCTCATCCTGAAGGTCCCTTCCTTCATCTCTCTTTTCTTTTCTTCTAAAAACTAGGATAGCCGAGTGTGATGGCACATGCTTGTAATCCCAGTACTTGGGAGGCTAAGACAGAAGGATCCAGGTGCGTGGCCAGCCTCAGCTACTTAGTGAGGCCCTCCACAACTTAGTGAGACCCTGTTTCAAAAAATAAAGATTAAAAAATAGGACTGGGCATGTAGCTCAGAGGTAGAATGCCCCTGGGTTCAATCCCCAGTACTACAAAAAAATAAATAAATAAAAATAAAACTAGGATAAATAAGTATAATTTTGCAAGTTGATTTTACATATATATAGCCACTTAACCATTTTTATATAAAAACATAAATAGGTGGTTAATGACATCCATTGTTTAGGGAGATTTCAGACATTCTTCTATCAGATATAAAAGGAAAATGTGACAAGACTTCCATCTGGTGGTTAGAATCTATAGTGAAATTTGGGGAAAACATGCTGTTTCATTAATAATTAACCAAGTGTAAGGAAACCAAGCCATCCTCATGATTGAGGTGATCCCAGACGCTAGCAATATCTCAGCTTGGCCAGCTATCCTGTACTGCCTGATAATTTGAGTTAAGAGACACTGATTGGATAAAGAATAGAAATCAAGATGAAGAAAGGACGATAGGAAAGAGAGAAAATAAAAGTTACATTAAACAAGACAATACCTTCCTCAACCTTCTACAGTGATTGACCACATGAAATCTGATAAACACTCAAATTTTCATTTGTACAATTTTGAAGGACTGCATGTGCATGACATGATAGAACTGCATTTCCATGACATAATAGAAACTGCTAATTTTCAAGAAAATTGCTGAGATAACAAGTTCCAATAGTGCCACCTTCTGGCTATCTGTAGTGAGGCAGATACCACCTAAGGCTGTTTGCTCTCTCTGTGGCAATTACTGCCACACTCAAACATGAAAGTAACTCTTAGTGGCTGGTTATAGGAGTGATCACAGATTGGAATCACAGATTAATTCCACATGGACTCCTGGGAAGGCCTTTATGTGTACCTTTCCCGTATATTCCTCCATTAGACTAACTTGAGAAGGTAGGGACCATCTCTTAAGCAAATTTGGGCATGCAACACTTGACAGTCGATAAAAATACAAACAATAGGAACAGAAAGATTTTTGTGCCTTTGCTTCTCATTGTATTAAAATTTTAAAAAGTCTTATTAGCAAGTAAGAATGTCAATACTGCAGTAAAGTTTGTACCAGACCTGCTTCTCAGTGATACAGGAAACAGGATTGGGAGAATTGAGACTGTATCTCTGGACACCAGAGCATCTAGAAGAAGGTCGGAAAATGAATCAGTGTGGCTAGCGCTATGGATGAATGGTTTTCCAAATACTGTGACATTCCAAAGGTTCCAAAAGAGAATGTTTAGCCAATAAAGATGCACAGGAAAGCTTGTATACACGCAGGTGGCTAGCACAAAAACATTCACGCCAAAGAGAATACAAGATGAGTGTCTACACTAAAGTAATGACAACAATCGAACCTGGCCGGCCTGAGATGTGTGTTCAGTGATATGATAGACAAGGAACAGGAAATCCTTTCTCCATTGCAAGCAATACAGATCCATAGCCATTGCACGCTAGCCAAAGTTATAGAAAATGGGCATGGATTGTGACACAAAAGGGTATTCCTTTTTTAGAAAGAGCTCTGCTTATATTTAAGGGCCACAACAGGTTTTTTGAAGCAAGCTGTCTATTCTGTTCTTTGAATCCTTTACAGGGGTCTGGTAAGGGGGACAGCTCAACAAATTCCTAGGGTACTTTCCAGGTCTGTAATACTGTGATTTATTCGTTGGTTCTACTCAAATGGATACTTAATTCTGTGTGGGACAGAAAATGCTCTATTTAATTAGCATTGATTAAGAACCCTGTCTCTACCACTTACTCACTAGGTGACCCTAAACAAGTTACCTAAGCTATCTAAACCCCTTTCTTCATTTGTAAAATACCTTTTTCAAAGACTTTTATGAGCCAGGCATGGGGCGCACACCTGTAATCCAGTACTTGAGAGGCTGAGACAGGAGGATTGCAGATTCACAGCTAGCCTCAGCTACTTAGTGAGGCCCTCCACAACTTAGTGAGACCCTGTTTCAAAATAAGGAATAAAAATAGGACTGGGGATGTAGCTCAGAGGCAGAATGTCCCTGGGTTTAATCCCAGGTACCGCAAAAAAATTAAAAATAATAAGTAATAAAATAGGGCTAGGGTGTGGCTCAAAGGTGGGTTCAACCCCCCAATTATCACAAAAAAGGGTTTTGTGATAATTGAGAAAACCCTTATTAGGTAATGCAGCCCAGTCCACAGGAAGCACTCCAAAAATGGACAATATTATCCCTGAGGAGTAAATGAAAATTAAATTAAATTAAAATGAGAACTTAAGGACAATGCCTGGCCCACAATAAAAATTGAGTGTAAATGAAAAGGCGTGGATTGCAAAGGAAACATTAAAGCAAACCAGTTTCTTTCTCTTCATGTAAAGATACCATAGAATTTTAGGGGGGAAGGGACAGCTTTATTTACCTGACTTTGGGTAAGTCATTGAAACTCTGCATTTCTCTTCTCCACAAAACACAAGTGGAGGTGCATTAGATGACCACTAATGTTTCTTCTAATTTTAGTGTATTGAATTCTAGAGAATAACAACTTAGTATACACTAAAAATTTTAAATATGCACTATAGAAAACTCTATTGCCAGGCATGGTGGCACACGCTTGTAATTCCAGTACTTGGGAGGCTAAGACAGGAGGATCACAGGTTCAAGGCCAGCCTCAGCTACTTAGTGAGGCCCTCTGCAACTTAGTGAGACCCTGTTTCAAAATAAAATAATAAAAAATCAAGCCAGGGGTGTAGCTCAGAGGTAAAATACCCCTGGGTTCAATCCCCAGTACCACAAAAAAAGAAAGAAAGATCTAGCTATTAACTACAAAATAATCAGGCAATAATATAAATCTATTAAAAACTTAAAATTCACAATAGGCCTATAGTATAAACATAAAAGTCCTTTAGCTATTTAAGTACTAATTAAATAAGAAGTAATTGCTAGGTAAAGATTAAAACAAAAATATTTAAAATTTTTATATAATTTCGCCTTCATATTTAGAGCAAAAAGTTATGTGGAGCTTCTTATTCCATAAGAATCACATATATCAAGTCTAAATAATCCCACATTCCAATTTTAAGAAATCTATATTAATGCTGCTTCATATTCAGAACTCAGGACAAGCATGGTGATACACATCTATAATCCCAGTACTTGGGAAGCTGGGACACAAGGATTGCAGGTTCAAGACCAGCCTCAACAACTTAGTGAGGTTCTGTTTCAAAATAAAATAGGGCTGGGGTATAGTGCAGAGGTAGACTGTCCTTGGGTTCAATCCCCAACACCACAAAAAAATAAAAACAATACATTCAGAATTCGACAAACTTTTTTTGAAAAAGCCAAATAGTCAATATTTTAGTCTCACTCAGTCCTGCCCTTACAGCTCAAAAGTAACCAACGCATCAGTGAATGACCCGGGCCACATTCCAATAACCTTTTGTGTGTGTGTGTGTGTGTGTGTGTGTGTGTGTGTGTGTGTGTGAACAATGAGATTAGAACTTCATACCGCTTTCAAGTATCATCAAATACCAATATTCTTTCTAATTCTTTATTTAATTGACTGTTTTCAAATGCAGAAACTGTTCTTGGCTTGGGGAATGCACAAAAACAAGTAGTGTGCAGGATTTAGCCCATAGGTCATAGTTTGCCAACCCTTCCTACCATTATATATTTTGGGAGGGTAGGAATGTAGGAAATCCAGAATTGGCAGAATGCCCATTTGGGATTTTCACTGACCAGCATGTTGGTGATTGCTGTGCTGCTGGGCTTCATCGTGTGTGTGTGTGTGTGTGTGTGTGTGTGTGTATCTCACTGGGAATTGAACTCAGGAGCTTTCTTCCTCTTAGCTATGCCCCCAGTCCTTTTTTTTTTTTTTTTTTTTTTCTTATTTGAAAACAGGGTCTCACTAGGTTGATGAGAGTCTCACTACTTGCTGAGGCTGTCCTCGAACCTGTGATCCTCCTATTTCAACCTCCCAAGTACTGGGATTACAAGCATGCACCACTACGCCAGGCTCCTATTTTATTTTTTTACTTTGAAACAGGGCTTCACTAAGTTGTGGAGGGCCTCACTCAGTTGCTGAGTCTGGTCTCAAACCTGTGATCCTCCTATCTCAGCCTCCTAAAGTACTGGGATTGCAAGCACAGGAAAGCATGCTCGTCTGCCTTTTTTTTTTTTTTTTTTTTTTTTTTTTTTTTTTTTTTTTTTTTTTTTTTTTTTTGCGGTAATGGGGATTGAACTCAGGGGCATTCTACCTCCGAGCTATACCCCCAGCCCTATTTTTTATTCTTTTATTTTGAAACCGAGTCTCACTAAGTTGCAGAGTGCCTCACTAGGTAGCTGAGGCTGGCCGCGAACCCGGATCCTCCGGTCTCAGTCTCCCGAATGCTGGGATTACAAGCGTGCGCCACCGCGCTCGGCTCTCGTCTGCCATTTTTAAGGGCTTCTACTACAAACCACTCACCCTCTCCCAGTGTCTGCAGCAAGACCTAGGGTTAAGCACAGCTAAGGTAAGCCTGACACCTTGTGGTTACATTGCAAATGGCAGGCACCACCCTAGAAGTTACCAGCAAGACACATCCTAGGGGAAAATGAATCCAGGGGGGACAGGGCAGCCCTGCAGGCATGGGGCAGCAAGCCAGCCTGCAGCGGTAGAGGTGGTGATTGTGATTATGTCTGTGGCTGTTGATGCAATGAGCAAAATCAAGTTCTAAATTCACCATTTTACTTCTCTCTCCAAAGGGAACTTCCAAAAGGGGGAATTTCTTTCCATCTAAAAAGTGGAACAGCAACTTCCAGAGCCTCCTTCCCAGCTGGAAGCTCCAGGGACATTCAGGATTTCCCCTGGTATGATTAAGTCTCCCACCTCTAGCCATTACTACACATCAGGAGGAGATCAGGAGGAGCTGGGCACAAGTCTCCATTCCACTTTTCTTAGAGGTTCACAAAGGACAAAGAAGGTAAATGTCGAGGACCCAATTGCTATTGAAAATCTCAAGAGCTGCACTCTGAGGAATGGCAAATAAGGAGCTTCAGGAAGACAAAACCCATGACTGAATGTCACAACAGCTCTGAGACAAAATGGGATTACTCATGACTTCACAAGTCACTGCACTGTCCCAAGGTTATATCACTCTACTGTGCCTGAGATAAAGCATTTTCCTCATTTTTGGGGAAATGGCTAAAGAACCCATCCCTCTTTCCATTCCGCTGCCTCTAAGAATGCCCCCCAAACCTCCTAGATTCAGATTATCTCTAGCCTCTAAATTGTGTGGGAAAGGAGATTCTTTACCATACTCGGTTGGAGGGTCACCTTTTCATCTAATTCACAACTATCCCTTCATATTGACAACAAAGCAGAGAGAAGAGACACCTGGGGGGAATTTGGCAGGGCTTCACCCAGGGTTCTATAGTCACAAAAGTACTTCCATTGCTGCAAGAGCCTCTTCTTTAGAGGTAACAAGCCTGAGAGTCTCGCATGCATGAGGAACCTTCATAGCTACAGGAAAGGATTGAGTGGGTTAAAAGCAGCAGGGATGACCTCAACTGTCAGTATCCCCAGCATAAGCAGAGAGCTGGGTAGCTGGGGGTAGATGAGCTGGCAAAGGACTTAAAGACCCTAAGTCTTGTGATCCCTATGGACCCTCCATGCTGACAACTCAAAGAGAAGGCATAGAGAGGCTGAGTCAAGAGCCAGTATTTAGAGAACACAGTCCTGAACCCAACCTAGACCTGCACCATTAAGACTGCAGGCGAGAGCCGGGCGCGGTGGCGCACGCTTGTAATCCCAGCATTCGGGAGGCTGAGACCGGAGGGTCCGGGTTCGCGGCCAGCCTCAGCTACCTAGTGAGGCACTCCGCAACTTAGTGAGACTCGGTTTCAAAATAAAGAATACAAAATAGGGCTGGGGGTGTAGCTCGGAGGTAGAATGTCCCTGAGTTCAATCCCCAGTACCGGAAAAAAAAAAAAGACTGCAGGCGAATGCAAATGCTTGAATTCTGTGGTCTTGAAACCATGTCATCCCTCTCCTCCTGGGTTCCACACTCTTCTCCAGGAAGAAGTGCTGGGATGGGGTAGTGTGAATCAACTGCATACACCTAAGTACCGGGAAAGGCATCCCCCCTGAAGGGGGGACTAGCAGTACTAGTTTGACCAAAGTACTAGAATGACCAAAGAAAAGACAGTTTGGGGACTGGAGATCTGTTTCCCTCCTAGGGATGTTGTGATTTTCCCCTGGGGGCGATGATTGCAGTTCACTGGCAGGCTGGCTGCTGGTAACTTCCCACTGAGCTGGGATCTGCCCCACAGCCTGGAACATAGCAATCAGAGTCCTGGGTAACTGAACAGGTGGGGTTCTTTTAGGGTCTGCAGTGGTTTGCAGTGGAGAGTATGATTTCAGTATGACGTTCCCAACTCCCCCTGTGCTTTACAATGAAAAGCTCTGGAACCTTCTCCTGGGACCTCTCTTCTGAAACCATGGGATCTCCGGAGTGACACTGCAGGGAGCCGAATACTGCGGCTGAGGCCAGTGCAGGGACCTTTTGGGAGGGTGCGTCCTGGACACCTGGCAGAGGAGGGAGAGGCGAAGGGCCCTTCCAGCATTGTAGGAGTTAACGTGGGTCCCCAGAAAAGGGAAGGGAGAAAATTGGAATTGACATCTAACCGGGGCTGGAAAGGGGGCGGGTCTCCCTGACTTCTGATTGGTTTTCCATTTCATCCAATTTTTTTCCCCCTCTCCTTTTCAGCTTCTCTGACCCCAGGGGAGGGGAAGCGGGAATAGTGAGAGATCAAAAATAAACCTCTTATGTCAAAGCCGGGAAGGAAGTATAAATACGGAGGGCTCGGCAGCCCACTCAGTGCTCCCGGGGTGGGGAGGAGGCAGGAGGCGGCTGCGCTGGGCCAGCACCCGGCAGGGGCGGAGGACAGGCGCTCGCGGGCCGGGGCGCCAGCTGCTCCAGCTCAGCTCTGCGAGCGGGCGGGCGGGCGCGGGAGGAGCCGGCTGCGCGAGCCAGAGGGGCCGCCAGGGGACCGCCGCCGCCGCTGGCGGAGTCCGCCTTGCATCTGATTGATATTTTTCCTGGAGAGAGCGGCGGGGCCGCGCTCCGGCCGCCAGCACCTGCCCGCGCCGGGCAGGCTTCTTCCCTCTTCCGTGCGCCTCAGCCGAAGCCCTCATGCTCCCCGACCCCGCCACCCGGTGGCCGCCGCTCCTGCTGCTGCTGCCGCTGTTGCTGCTGCAGCTACCGCCGCTGCCGCTCACCCGCGCCGCCCCGGCCGGGCTGGGAACCGAGGAGCCAGCCTCGGAACTGGTGGTGCCCAAGCGGCTGCCGGGCAGCGCGGGCGTGCTAGCGTTCCACCTGTCCGCCTTCGGCAAGGACTTCGTGCTGCGCCTGGCGCCCGACGCCAGCTTCCTGGCGCCCGAGTTCAAGATCGAGCTCCTGGGGGGCTCCAGCCGGGCGGCCGGGGGGGAACAGGGGCTGCGCAACTGCTTCTTCGCGGGCACGGTGAATGGGGAGCCCGAGTCTCTGGCGGCCTTCAGCCTCTGCCGCGGGCTGAGCGGCTCCTTCCTGCTGGCCGGCGAGAAGTTCACCATCCAGCCGGAGGACACGGGGGGGTCCCTGGTCCAGCCGCACCGCCTGCAACGCTGGGTACTCAGAGCGCGCAGCGAGGACCCCTGGCTTGCCGCAACCAAAGCCCTCCCCCTCCCTCGAAGACTAGAGCAGGAGGTGGAGACGGGAGAGGGTCAGCGACAGGAGAGAGGAGACAGCGGCGAGCAGGAAGACGAAAAGGAGAGAGAAGAGGAGGAGAGCAAAGAAGCAGAAGGCGCCAGCCATCTGCCACCACCCCTGAGGGCCAGGAATAGGACCCGGCGGTTTGTGTCGGAGGCTCGTTTCGTGGAAACTCTGCTGGTGGCCGATTCCTCCATGGCTGCCTTCTATGGGGCCGACCTGCAGGTAGGACCCCAGGAGCTTCCAGTCGCCCCGCCTGGAGGCCCCTAGGCGCCTCCCAGCGCCTCTCAATTCTTCCCTTCCCACCCCGACCCCAAAGAGTGGTGACTCTTAACTTCTGCCATCCTGGCTTCCTACTTCTCTTACTCCCAAGTCTCTTCCAATTTAAAGTGAGGGTGCTGGCGTCGACTTCTCCCCAGCCCTCTCACCCTGCCTCTCCTGCAGCACCTGGCTACCTGAACTGAAGGTAGGTTTGAATGCACACCTCTCTCCCCAGGCACCTGCTCTCCCAGCAGAGATTTAAGAGATGGACATTTTGAAAGAGCGCCCACCCTCTTTCAAAGCGCTCACCCCTCCATCCCTCTGGCGCAGGTCCCCAAGGAAAGACAGCTGGAAGGAGGTGGCTATTCCACTCCTTTGGGTACAGAATCGAAGTTTACCAGAAGTAAAAGGCATCCTTTGGAGGGAGTTGGACCTGGAAAGGGGCGCCCAGCTGGTTCTGATCAAGGGGCATGGACTACCTTGCCAACCTGGCTCTCAGCCCCGGCAGAACTTGGCAGTGCCCGCATCCAGCACGAGAAGGGAGGGGAACAGAACTTCTGCCTAGGGGCTCAGCTCAGGCAACTGAAGTTTCAGTGAAAAGAGAAGGGAGCAGGGAATGGGAATGAACTCGCAGTTAGTATCTTTGGAGGAGCCAGAACTGTGCTTGGTCCACCCAGCTGCCCTTAGCCCAGACTCAGCTCTCAAGTGAGCTGGGGCAGAAAAACAGAGTCCAGGGACTGGCTGCCTTAGCCAGACCGTTTCTAATTAGATGCAAAGATGGTGCTGACTCAGCGAGAGGTGTCTGTGTCGACCTAAGCCCTCCAAAGACCGGGCGAAGGTCTTTTCCAGGAGGAGAAGAGGATAAGGGTTCCAGGAGATGGCTGTCTTTCTCTTCCCCTGGTGATCATAGGACCAGAGATGTGCTAGCTAGAGAAGAAAGGACCTGCCCCAAGGTCATAGTTCCTTGAAACAGGGATCCTGGCACTGCAGCAGCTCTGTTAACACTTTTGTGGTGAGAGCATCCTTAGCCAGGAACCCAATTCTAGGTTCCAGCTGTTGCCTGACTTGCAGGCACCTGAGTGCATCAGCCTATGCAGAATCGTCCAGAAAAGGAGGCAATCCACCTTGTGTTTCTCACCTGAGATCTTCCCTACCCTGCTCTCACTGGAAAGTGCAGAGTGGGAAAGATCCAGTGAGAAGTGGACAGGACAGGAAGCACAGCTGCTGAGAGGTGTGCGTGGCTGCTCTTCTTGCTACTGCAGGGGCCTGCTAAACCCCGGGTGGGGTCCCCTGCATGCTTTTGTAGTGCCAGCTTCTTCCCAGCACTGCAAGGCAGCTCTGAGCCCTCAAGGCAGTCTGCCCCAAGAGCTTTTGGTTGATGCTGACTTAATATTTGTTCCTCTGTCTACCCTGAAAGCAGGGGGAGGCACCAACTGCCCCTTCTGACTCATTTTCCCGAGTACTGGAAAGTGTGTCAGGAGAGGAGTGAGGGGAAGGCTCTCTGATTAGGACCACCAAGCCGGCTCCTGAGGGCTCCACCAGAAAGAAGCTGAGAGACATTCATTGCAAACCCAGACTGAGATGCTGTGCCTGGCCCCCCTAAGAAACCGGTTTCTGACATGTGCCTGAGAACCAAAACATAGAGCTAACAAGAACATGGGGAAGTGGGGGGGAGTCAGTTCTTTCAGTCTTTAGAGCAAAATTGTCCTTCCAAACATCTTCCTATGGTCTCACTCTCAGCTCATCGCCTAGACACTGGAGATGCCAAGTATTTCCCTCAAGGACATACTTTGTATCTGCAGACATCACAGCTGTCCAGACGCAGCCAAGCTTCTGTGCTGGGCTCCAGAAGCAGAAGGCTCAGCTGGGTTCGGTACCAAGTTTTGTTAACTTCCACTGGCAGTTCAGGTTCGCTGCCCCTTATGTGTTGGCTTTCTTGGTCTCAGAGCCACAAGGGAGCTTCCATCTTCCTGGGACACCTAGTGGGACCATCTGGTTCATGCTTGCTCCATCCCCTCCCCCTCCACTTACACAGGTTTCTGGACCATCGACAGATACATACAGGCAGCTCTGCACCCAGCCAGAACCTGGTAGAGAGCATGAGAAAGGTGTCAGGCACCTGTGAAGGCTGCCCCCCTCTCCCTAGGGAGGCTACTTCTCATACAAGAAAGAAGTCTTCACTGAGCTGGTCCAGCCTTCCCCCTCCCCTCTCTTCTATAGTCTCATGATGTTACAGCTCACCTGCAGTCCTGCCCCTGCCTGTGAGGGAGGGAGAGGGGCTGGGCACAGCTGTCTGACCAGCCTTTGAGATTTCCAGCTTAAGCCCCTGGGCTCCCTGAACCAGATCCATGACTCAGCCTAGACAGAAAAGAGTGTTCAAAGCCACATCCCTCAGATGCCCCCAGTTCTTAGCACGTAACTCTCCAAGGAGGCTCCTAGAGACTTCATTCGCACAAATGGAAGGCACCTTGGGGTGTCTCAGTAATCGGGGATGTGTCACAATAATGAAAAGAAGCTCTCCTCCCTCTAGGGAATAGCAAGACACCTGGACCAGGTGATCAATTTTAGTCTTAAGTGCCTGGGAGGCTGCTTCATGATGAGCCCATCTTCTGGAAGGTTCAGCCACTCTCTGATTATGTCCAATTTACAGAGTAGTTTTACACATGACTTCAATGGAAATACCCTTGAGGGGGCAGAAGGAGGATGTACAGCCCACAGAGGACATGTGACTCTCCCAAACCTGAGTCGAGCGCTCTTTGTTACTGTGCCGTGCAGCCTCATTAGCATCAGCAGGATCTGTGATTCTCTTTACCCTCTGATATCTGTCTATATGGTGTGAGATGGATCCTTAGGCCAGCAGTCCAGAGGTGCCCAGCTGAAGCATGAGACTTAAGAAGAATCCACCTTCACCTTCAAAGCTGAGAGACAGAGAAAGCAATATGCTCGAGGCTAGTCTCACTACTAAGTGACAGTGACCTTTTCCAGAACTCTGTACAATTGAGTTCACTTAATCCTTTGACAAGAGGCCCCTGCCTCTCACCTACTTATCTGTTTTCAGTGGTAGGGAGCTTTCTGAAAGAGGGACCACCTTCGAAGAGTCTGTACTGTCTATATCTGGCCACTTCTAATTGTCCCCTGGATGAACCTGTAGCATGGCAGAGTGAGCAGTGGGCTGCGCAGTGTCCCCAGCATAATCTGGGAAGTCTCATTTCAGGGTATCCCAGAATGTCAGGCTTCTAAGGGCTGATTTCAGGAAAGGGCTGGCACAGCCATTGTATCTCCCCCTTACCTATCCTCTGGGGCAAAATTCTCTCACAAACCTAACTTGCCCAGGACAGTTTCAGTTCATGCCTGTTATGAGATAATTACACATAGTACTATTTTCTAATGTCAAAAGTATCTGGGCTTGGAGGATAATGGAAACAGATAAAAGCCCCACCTGCTCCGTAGGTATCCTAGTCTTCATGGGTAAAAGACAAGTGTTAGATGTGCATGGATTATGTTCTGCCCACTGGCAAAAGAATGAGTCTTTTCTGTTCCTTGTGTCTGCTGCAGTCAGAATGACCAAGGATGTGGAGTATTTCCCAAAGAAAATATCTTAATATCCAAAAGCTGGGCACACATGAATGATGACAGGGGCAGCCTTGCTTGTGTGCTTTGGGTTTGTTTAACTACACTTAAACTAGTTTTCCTTGCAGCAGTAATGTTAGGTGGCAGTGTGGTGACCGGGAGCATAGACTTTGGAGGAAATAGAAACAACTGAGTGTCCTTGAGCAAGTTACCTGTTTCTCTGTACCTCAATTTCTTCACCAGCAAAATAGAAGCAGTTATACCCCAGTTCTAGCTTTGCCTTCAAGCTATAACAACCACTGGGTGTGGTGGTGCACACTTGTAATCCCAGTACTTGGGAGGCTGAGACAGGAGGATCACAGGTTCGTGGCCAGCCTCAGCTACTTAGTGAGACCCTCTGCAACTTAGTAAGACCCTGTTTCAAAATAAAGAATTAAAAATAGTGCTGGGGATATAATTTTAAGGTAGAATGCCCCTGTGTTTAATCCCCAGTACTGACTGAATATATGTATTTATATATATATTCATATATATAAATAATATATTATATATGTTATATAATATATATTATATATTATAATATAATATATAAGTTTGTATATATTATATATTATATGTATATAATATATATGAATTTATGTATAATATATTATATTATAATATAATATATATAAATTTAGCCGGGCGTGGTGGCGCACGCTTGTAATCCCAGCATTCGGGAGGCTGAGTCCGGAGGATCCGGGTTCACGGCCAGCTTCAGCTACCTGGTGAGGCACTCCGCAACCTAGTGAGACCCGGTTTCAAAATAAAGATTAAAAAAACTAGGGCTGGGGGTATAGCTCGGAGGTAGAATGCCCCTGAGCTCAATCCCCAGTACCACAAATAATAATAATAATAATAATAATAATAATAATAATAATAATATATAAATTAATATATATTATATTATATATATGTATATATATAAACACCTGCCCCAGTGGCTCAGGTATTGCTAGAGTTCCCTTCAGTGATGGAAACCATTCATCATAGCCATGCAGTGTCTGGAGAAGATAATCATAGGCGCTCCCTAAACTTCAGAGGAGGAAGCTCCCTGGAAATCTTAATTCTGAAAAATTTCTGTTCTCTTACCCTGAGCTTCATGCAGCAGTTTTTACAGTGTCCTTTCTCTGCTCACTGAGGATGAAGCCATTGAACCATCTCCCACTCAGCCTCAGTCTGAGCTGGTCAGCTCAGGCACACAGACCATTCGCAAACCTCACGTCTTCCGTCCCTGGTGCCAGGCTGCCTTGGCCTGACGCTTAGCAGCCAGCAATTCTTGGCTTCACAGCATCTTTAAAAAGACCTCATTGTCCCCAATTTTCAGATGGCAAAATGGGGACTCAACAGGAAGAAATCCTGTGAGGACAGTTGCAGGTTGCCTCAGAGGAAATTCCAAGGTGCAGTCCCTGCCTATCAGACCCTGGTCCTTCTGCAGAGAGCTGGAGACTCTTCCTCCTTGCCCCACCCCCCCTCGCCCGGAAGCGCTGAAGACCCAGCCAGGAACTGGCTTCAGCAAGCTACCGCTCCTCCATCCTCAGCCCCACTTGCATAATACGTGATTGCTTTTTCCCCTCAGGAGTCCAAGTCCAGGAGCAAATGCCAAGTTTCAGCTTTGCTGATAAGATGTTTACATCAGCCTAAACATAACCGGATTGCTTGACATGCTAAGTAACCTGAGCTTAGGAACCTGCCAGCCCCTTTCTGTAGGACTAACAAAATACCTGGCTTGTTGCCTCCGAGGTGGACAGGTCCCATTCACAAATAATGGGATTCATCTGGAACTCCCACGCGCGAGTACAGCCCTCCCCAGTGGAATGTCTCTCTCTAGTCTTTCCCCTCCTTCCACTCCCACCTTCCAGACCTCAGGAAAACAGAAGGAGAGGCTGGAACTTCAGGGAGCTGAGAGGCAGGGCTCCTGAGTGGCAGCCCTGCTGTCCACACAGAGAGCTCAAGGCATGCCTCTTCTGCCCCTCTTCTCTGCCTCTACAAAATAACCCAGGAGGGCCACCTCTCGAGGTCCCTGAAGTGGGAGAGTCAGCTCCCATCTGCTCTCAAAGCCTTCGAGTCCAGCAGGGGAGCAGCTGGCAGCCCAAGGATAAGATGGAGGCCAAGCAATGATGTAGGCTCCTCCTGCTGGCCTGGGTGGAGCTGAAAGCAGGTGAGATCCTAAGCACACGGGTCCCTGGATTCTATCAAGCCCCAGGCAGAAGGGAATAAACCCTTCGGGGCTGTCCAGGCACAAGCCAGCAACCAGGCCCCGGGAAACAGAATGAGAAAAGCGTAGATGTCAAACTGACACACCTGGGCTGGTGCCCTGGCTTCCAGGGCGGTGTGACCTTCAACGAGTTATTAGACTTGAGTGACTTTCCACTTGCTCACTCGTGAAACGGAGATTACAGTGTCTGCTTCTTCAAGACATCGTGAGAATTTGATAAGGTGAAATGGGTCTAGTATGTCCAGTGGCCGGTGCGGAGTAGCTATTGCTAGGAGTGGTTTCCAAGCAAAGTTTTGGGGGTTAACAGTTCCCATCCTGAAGAGTAGAAATTACCCCAGCAGACCTTAGGAAAATGCCTGGCTGGACTCCAAGAGGGAAACTCTAACCTTGAGCATGCAGATCCTCACTCCCAAGCTGAGGCCAGAGAAAGGGAGGAGGTTGGCAGGGAGACAGTTGGTGTCCCGATTAAGGCAGAGTAAACCACGCAGCTCAGTAGAACTTTCTCTGCACAGCTCCAGTACAGTAGCCAGGAGCTATATATGGCTATCTACGCACTTAAAATATAGCCAGTGCAGTGAAGAACTGTCTGTTCTAATTTTATTAAATTTTAATTTACTAGGATTTAGATGGCCACATGCAGCTGGTCTGGGCGGGTCTGAGTGCAAATGTTGCTTGTATATTCATGCACTTTATAACCTTGGGCCAACTACTGAGGCACAGTTCTCTTCTATGGAAAGTGAAGAGAAATAACTCCAAGCCCTAAAGGATTTTATGAGTCCCCAGAAAGATGCTGTATGACCAGTGCCCAACACAGAGCCTGGTACATGCCCCGTAACAAGGGCCGATGGCAATGGCCAGACCCCAGCCCCAGAGCTTGAACGCTTTGCTCTCCCGCTTTTCCTCCTTCCCCCCAGAACCACATCCTGACCTTGATGTCGGTGGCAGCCCGCATCTACAAGCACCCCAGCATCAGGAATTCCATCAACCTCGTGGTGGTCAAAGTACTGATAGTGGAGGACGAGAAATGGGGCCTGGAGGTTTCAGATAATGGTGGGCTCACACTGCGCAACTTCTGCAACTGGCAGCGGCGTTTCAACCAGCCCAGTGACCGCCACCCAGAGCACTATGACACAGCCATCCTGCTCACCAAACAGGTGTGTGGGCAGAAAGGGAGATGGCGGGAGGATCAAAGGGAGGGTGCTAGGCCTGCCCAAACATGGGAACCGTCTCCCCGCTGGCCTCAGCTGGCCGCCGGCAGCCTCGTGCTTGGAATGACCGAGAGGAGGTCATGAGGACAAGTGTGAGGTATTTGCAAGGGAAGGAGAAGAATCTCCTAAGGGCTCTTTTCCAAACGTTTGTGACCAGCTGTCTGCTGAGGTCATAACAAGAGGAAACTGGCTGGAGTTTCACGTGGAGAGATCTGGGTTGGAAGTGGAATGAGGGTTCTGTCTTAGGACATTGTTAAACATAGGGGCAAGCTGGACGTGCTGGCACACACTTGTAATCCCAGTACTTGGGAGGCTGAGACAGGACGACCACAGGTTCAAAGCCAGCCTTGGCAACTTAGTAAGGTTCTCCGCAACCTGGTAAGACCCTGTTTCCAAATAAGAAATAAAATCAGGCTGGGGGTGTAGTTTGGAAGTAGAATGCCTCTGGGTTCCATCCCTAGTGCCAATAAATAAATAAATAAATAAACAAACATAGAGGCAGGTAACCAGGGGGTCCCTTGAGATTTCTCACACCAGGAGGAAATCTCTGCCCACCTCTCTGGCATGATTTAAATGACCGGCTTCCTAAAGATGAGTGTAGTAAGTGTGCTATGGCAGCCCCAGGATCACGCAGGTTGTTATCCCTGTTTTACAACTAGGGAAACTAAGCATAGGAAAGCCACACAGCTCTCACCACCCAGGGGCAACCCCATAGCTAAGGCCAGGAAGGCTCACTGTAGGGTTATGCTCTGAAACACTGCACTGTGCTGCCTCCCAAAACAAGCCTATGAAGCCTCAGCCAGCCCTACAACACTGCCAGCCTAGAATAAGAAACAGGATTGTTGTTTTTGTTTTTTCTCAAGTTGCTGAGGATCTCGTTAAGTTGCTGAAGCTGGCTTTGAACCTGCAATCCTCCTGTCTCAGCCTCCCCAGTACTGGGATTATAGGTGTGTGCCACCACCCCCAGCTAGGAACAGGATTTCTTATTATAAGAGTAGTTCACTTCATGGGACACAAGAGGGAATTTTCTGTCCTCTGTCACTCAGAAATTCCTCTTGACAAGTGTGTGTGTGTGTGTGTGTGTGTGTGTGTGTGTGTGTATGTATGTGTGTGTTGTTGTTGTTGTTGTTCATGCTGTTTATGATACAGAGGACTGAGCCCAGGGCCTTGTGCCTGCTAAACAAGCCCTACCATTGAGCTACACCCCAACCCTTTTGGGTTTTTATTTAAAGACAGGCCTCACCAAATTGCCCAACTGGCCTTGTACTTGTGATCCTCCTGCCTCAGCCTCCCAAGTGGTTGGGATTACAGGCATATGCCACCATGCCCAATTTTATGTTTTAACAAAAGTAAATTTCACAAGTCATCCTCCAAGTTAGAAAGACATAAAATAGGTGAACTAACTTGACCATAACAGAGCAGGAAAACTCAATAATACAGGGCTACGAGGTAGGATATCCAGACACATGGAACCTACTGCCACTACCTAGTCCTGTGGCACATACTTGTAATCCCAGTACTTGGGAGACTGAGACAGGAAGATCACAAGTGATACTCTCATCAACCTAGGGAGACCCTGTTTCAAATTAAAAATAAAATAGGCCTGGGGGCTTAGCTCAGAGGTAGAATACCCTGGGTTCAATCTCCAGCACCAAAATGAACAAATAAACAAACAAACAAAAAAAAAACAGTAAATACAGGTGATCAGGTGATATTCAAGCTGGCAGTCGGGTGTTCCACGAAGCTCTCAGTGGCTCCTCCCTCTGATCCCTCGGCTGCTGCCTGCCTGCACACAATTACTGATGGGCTCTCTCCGCCAAGCAGAACTTCTGTGGGAAGGAGGGGATGTGCGACACTCTGGGTGTGGCGGATATTGGCACCATCTGTGACCCCAACAAGAGCTGTTCTGTGATCGAGGACGAAGGACTCCAGGCAGCCTACACTCTGGCCCATGAGCTAGGTAAGATTTACCTTGCCCAAGCTGCATTGCTGTGTCAGAAGGAACACCTCTTCCAGGTTCAGATTTGCCTGGATCCACCTCTCACACTTAGTAATTGTTTCCTCCTGAGTCCCACAGAGCAGTTAGATGAACGTAGATACTGTTTGCTATTATCACTGCACTCTCACCCTGAGCATAAGACCAACACTCAAATCATCCAAGGTCACCAGTCTAAGGATTTGGGGTACCAAGTTAGACAGCAGGTGGTGTGGTGAATGTAAATTTCAAACAAGCAGAGGCAGAAAATAGAAGGGAACCAATGCTCCCCAGCCATTTTGAGAAAATCCCAGGCAGGGCCTGAAACAAAAATCTCCAGGGAGTCAAGGTGTAGAGGTTCCCATGAGAACCTGGTACCCAGGTAGCACTGCTGAGCAGCACCACTGCTGGCCACATGGGGGCGCTGGAGCTGGGCAGGGTGGCTGAAGGGTGGGGGTGACAGGGTGGAGTGGCCCACCAGCTTTCTGCTTCCCCAGGGCACGTTCTCAGCATGCCCCACGACGACTCCAAGCCCTGCTCAAGGCTCTTCGGGCCCCTGGGCAAGCACCACATGATGGCTCCGCTCTTCGTCCACCTGAACAAGACGTTGCCCTGGTCTCCCTGCAGCGCCATGTACCTCACCGAGCTCCTGGATGACGGCCACGGTAGGCCCCACCAGCTTCCTCTGCTTCTCCTGGCCCAGCTGCCCGGCAGGTGGACCTCCTGACAGCTCTTGGCACCTGTGCTGACTGGGGGACTCCTGGCAGCTGTGCTTTCTCACAAGAATCTGCGGGGGAGCAAGATTCAGAGCTGGTCATTAGAGAAAGGCATTCTAGCCGGGCATGGTGGCTTACGCTTGTAATCCCAGTACTTGGGAGGCTGAGACCGGAGGATCTGGGTTCGAGACCAGCCTCAGATACTTAGTGAGTCACTCCGCAACTTAGTGAGACCCTGTTTCAAAAAAAAAAAAAAAGAAAGAAAGAATTAAAATTAAAAAAAAAATAGGACTAAGGGTGTAGCTCAGAGGTAAATGCCCCTGAGTTCAATCCCCAGTTCCACAGAGAAAGGCATTCTAAGCATCTCCCAACTGCTCGTCCTTGGCCCATCTCCCCATAGGCTGAGCTCTGGGCTAACTTAGATTTATTCATCAAAGCAGGTGGAATTAGTCTGAGAAGGTTGTCTGTAAGAGATTTGAACAAAGCTTAAAGGAATGGATGAATGTTTGTTGTAAAAAGAAGAGAATGTTCCAGACTAGAGTAATAGCTCCTATGGTAGCTCAGAAATGACAAAGAAGCATTTGGGAGGCTGAGACCGGAGGATCCGGGTTCGCGGCCAGCCTCAGCTACCTAAGTGAGGCACTCCGCAACTTAGTGAGACCCGGTTTCAAAATAAAGAATAAAAAATAGGGCTGGGGGTACAGCTCGGAGGTAGAATGCCTCTGAATTCAATCCCCAGTACCGAAAAAAAAAAAAAAAAAAAAAAGAAATGACAAAGAGGCAGTGAACAGGTACTGCAAGGGCAGGAAGCGAGAGGCCAGGTGCCTGGCTAAAACAGTTTGAATTGTTAAACTAGGCAGGGATTCAGGTGATGCAAAAAATAGTAGATTATTACAGGGCGCAGTGGTACATGCCTGTGATCCTAGTACTTGGGAGGCTGAGGCAGGAGGATCACGGATTCAATTCTAGCCTCGGCAACTTAATGAGACCCTCAACAACTTAGCAAGATCCTGTTTCAAAATAAAAAATAAGAGCTAAGAGTGTTGCTCAGAGGTAAAATGCACCTGAGTTCAATCCTAAGTTTAAAAAAAAAAATAGAGCTGGGCGTGGTGGCGCACGCTTGTAATCCCAGCATTTGGGAGGCTGAGACCGGAGGATCCGGGTTCGAGGCCAGCCTCAGCTACCTAGTGAGGCACTCCACAACTTAGCGAGACCCGGTTTCAAAATAAAGAATAAAAAATAGGGCTGGGGGTGTAGCTCGGAGGTAGAATGTCCCTGAGTTCAATCCCCAGTACCGAAAAAAAAAAAAAAAATAGTAGGTCATCCAAACATCATTACTTGGGCTTTATTGGCATGCCATGGTCTTTAAGAGTATATTTATACAGCCGGGCATGGTGGCACATGCTTGTAATCCCAGTACTTGGGAGACTGAAAACGGAGGGCTGGGGGTGTAGCTCAGAGATAGAATGTCCCTGGGTTCAATCCCCAGTACTATACCGCAAAAAAAAAAAAGTATATTTATATCCTCAATTATATTTCGATGTGGACCAATGGTGCGATTAGCTGGCATTTACTACATCCACACTGAGTATTGCTGGGAATGCATCCTAGATGTTCTGGGTCGTGAAAGAAAATCAGTCCTGAAAAAGCCTTTGCTACTGTTGGTCAAAATCAGCCGTGCTCTGCATGGATCAGATTGGGTGTTGACAGTGCTTACATTGAAGTCAAGGAAACCATGTTGCCTGGACAGTATCACGTGGGTTTGGGTATAACGGAGACACCACTGAAACCTAAGAGGGAGGTCCCGCCCCATGTTCTTACTGTTCTACTTCTTCCCTCCTCAGGGGACTGTCTCCTGGATACCCCCACCTCAGGGATGCCCCTCCCTACACACCTTCCAGGCAGCAAAGCCCTCTATGAGCTGGACCAACAGTGCAAGCAGATCTTTGGGCTGGGGTTCCACCACTGCCCCAACACCCCTGCACAGGACATCTGTGCCCAGCTCTGGTGCCACAGGGATGGTGAAGAGCCCCTTTGCCGCACGAAGAATGGCAGCCTGCCCTGGGCTGACGGCACCCCCTGTGGACCTGAGCACATCTGCTTGGATGGCAGCTGTCTGTCCAAGGAAGAAGCAGAGAAGCCTAAGGTGAGGGAATGGAGAAGGGAGAAGAGGCAGGCAGGGGAGGAGAAGCAAGGTGAGCATTTCACACTCAAAGGTCAGGGACTGAGAAACTTTAGTCCAGGCTACAACATGTGACTTTCTTTCTTTTTTGCTTCCTTCCTTCCTTCCTTCCTTTCTTTTTTTCTTTTCTTTTCTTTTTTTTTTTTGGTGTGTGTGTGTGTGTGTGTATGTGTGTGTATGTGTGTGTGTTACTGGGGATTCTACCAAGCTACACCCCTAGCTCTATTTTATTTTTATTTTTATGTTTATTTTTGAAACAGTATCTCACTGGGTTGATGAGAGTCTCTACTTGCTGAGGTTGTCCTTGAACCTACGATCTTCCTGTCTCAGCCTCCCAAGTACTGGGATTACAGGAGTATGCCACTATGTCCCGCTGTACAACATGTGAAAATCACTCGTCTTGGAACAAAGAAACTAAAGTATATTTATCTACGCAAGTGAAGGGCCTTTAGGGGCTACACCATAGTCAATGGAATGCTACCATTGCTTTGGATATTTAGGTAGGAGTCCCTTTGCACTGCACTAGAGGCAAATTGCAGGCTTGCACTGACTGGTGAGAAGTGTGAAGACCAGAAGTCCAGCACTCACTAAAGGGAGGCTTTATGATTTCCATTATAAATTGAGAGTGACACGAGATAGGAACATTTCGTCAAGGATTGAGTGAAAAAGTGTTCATGGTCCACCCACATTTGAGCTGAATTCCTACTTAGAGGTCAGGGGAATGAAAGTACTTGTGGGAATTCCATACTCCAAGAGGAGGAGGAGGGGAGAAGGAATCAGAGCCCCCTCTGACCATGCAAAGAAAATTTGGCCCAGTAAGAGGAAATTTGCAGGAAAAACCAAGGCCATGCCAATGAGGGTTTGTAATGATTCACTCTTTTCCCTGCTCCTAATACATCCAAACTGCTAGTCATGAAGCCGTCATAATGAAATAGCATCTGCTGTATTTCGCAGCCTGGTTCCTGCCCAGTGCAGAATTGCCAGGGTGGCCCAAGCACTGTCCCCAGGGCTGTCCTTAGTGGCGAGTGGCGTGTCTTTTGCACTAACACCCCCCCCCCCCCAGCAGCCTTCCTGGGCTGCATAAACAATACGCTCTCATCTTAAGCCTGGGCCGGTGCAGGATTGTGGAGTCAGATGCTCAGCCACCTCCCAGCCTCCCCAGTCATTGTCTCCCCTTGTTAATGAAGGGAGAAGAGAGAGGTCAGTCCACTCACCTTCAGAAGCAGAGCCAAGCTAAATGCAGAGAGAGAGTGACACGGTGAGGTTTGTCATCTATTTTTAAGGCAGAAAGGCAGATCACAAAATAATTGATGTATACAGAATCATCTCTGTAAAATGAAACACATCTTTATGATTACATATTCAGAGCAAAAGTATGAAAGAATACTGATGAAATTCGTGTCTGTGGTTTTACCTGAGAAATGGAGGGTTTTGTTTTTTTTTTTAATATTCCTTTCTTTTTTACACTCTTCTGTATGTCTCATGTTTTATAGCTGCAAATATTACTTTTACAATTGTTAAATTGTTTTTATTTTGAACCCTCTATGAACCTTCCAGGGAGGAAGCTTTGTTCTCATAAATCAGTTGTAAACCTGGAAGAGATTCGATTTATTCCCAATAGCTAGTAGACCAGCAGCAACACCTCAGCTACTTTTCTTCTAGACAAGGGCTTCTCAACCTTGGCACTAGGACATATGAGGCTGGATCAGCCTTTATTGTAGGGTGTGTGCACTGTTGGATACTTAGCAGCATCCTTGGTCTCAATCCTTTAGACGCCAGTAGCATCTCCCCTCCTCCAGCACTTCCAAATGCCCCATGGAGGACAGAACGTGCATTAGACCCAATCTGATTCCCATGAAAGGCTCTCTTTCACTCACTCAGCAGGTATTCTATTATTGGGCACCTGAGCAAGAAAAGGCACTGTCTTAGACACCAAGCAGTTAGCTGGGAGGGAGCCCAGCGTCACCTCTCTGTTCACAAAGCTAAGCCAAACCAGCCACACAATCATTAAACAAATGATTAAAGCAGTTGACAGAACTCCATGCACCTAAACGAGGAAGCCAGGCCCCTGGGCACCAGCTTGCACCAACGACTGAAGCCCCTCCCCTTTGCTCCTGACTCAGTGGTTTGTGTATTGCAGGCCGTGGTGGATGGAGGCTGGGCCCCATGGGGACCCTGGGGAGAATGCTCCCGGACCTGCGGAGGAGGAGTACAGTTTTCACACCGTGAGTGCAAGGACCCTGAGCCTCAGAATGGAGGAAGATACTGCCTGGGTCGGAGAACCAAGTACCAGTCGTGCCACACGGAGGAATGCCCCCCTGATGGTAATCACCACTTAGGGCCGCACCTGCCAGAGCAGCTGCTGTTTTTGTTGAAACAGATCCCCAGAGGAGAAGAAGGGTGGGTCTCCTTAGGGTGCAGAGTTGAGCCTGTGATTCAGACTTAAATGGGCTCTGCTTGGGCGGCTCTCAGGGACCCAGGACAGCTCTCACTGTGGGGGAGCTGGCAAAGTCAAGAGAGAGATCGCCCTGGACCTCCAATATGGGGAGAGAGAGCATGTCACTCCTGACCAGCACACAGAGGGTTAGTGTCTAGAAGATTGCACCCGGGGGCATTCTATCTCTGAGCTACACCCCCAGCCCTATGTTTTGTTTTGTTTTTTAATTTTGAAACATGGTCTCACTCAGTTGTTGAGGGCCTTGGTAAATTGTTGAGGCTGGCCTCAAACCTATAATCCTCCTGTCTCAGCCTTTCAAGTACTAGTTTTACAGATTTGTGCCACCATGCTCAGCTCAATCAAATTTTTTCTTTTTTTTTTCTTTTTTCTTCTTCTTTTTTTTTTTTTTTTTGGTACTGGAGATTGAACCCAGAGGCATTCTACCTCCAAGCTACACCCTCAGCCCAATTTTATTTCTTATTTGGAAACAGGGTCTCACAAGGTTACTGAGAGCCTTGCTAAATTGCCAAGGTTGACTTTGAACCTTCGATCCTATTGTCTCAGCCTCCTAAGTACTGGGATTACAAGTGTGCGCCACCACGCCCAGCTAATCAAATATTTTTTAATACTCTTTTCTGTCTAGAACTATAATTGATGTTAAAAATTACATTAAAAGAGCCAGGCGTGGTGGCGCACGCTTGTAATCCCAGCATTTGGGAGGCTGAGACTGGAGGATCCGGGTTCACCGCCAACCTCAGCTACCTAGTGAGGCCCTCCGCAACTTAGTGAGACCCTGTTTCAAAATAAAGAATAAAAAATAGGGCTGGGGGTATATCTCAGAGGTAGAATGTCCCTGAGCTCAATTCCCAGTACTGAAAAAAAAAAAATTACATGAAAAATATGCAAGGCATGATCTCTGTCCTCAAAGAGCCCATGTTCTGATTAGAAACCCAAATCTCTTCACACGGCAATGAAAGTTTAATCTCTGAGGCTTGGAAGGAGCTCAGAGAAAGGAAAAGCCTGGACAAGGCAGAAGCTTCGAGTGGGAATTTGGCTGTAGGAGAGTCTAGCGGACTGAGATGTTGGCTAGGTATAAGATGTACCAGGATGAGGCAAAGGTTTGAAAAGGGCTATCAGCACATCAAGACCAGATCACAAAGGTCCTTAAAGGCTGGGAAAGCATCCGGGGATTGTCTGTGATGACTGTCCCAACAGGTTACCTGGAAACTTCTCCAAATACAGCCCAGACCCCCTTCACTATACTGATGCAGAACCTCAGAGGTAGAGCACCGTATCAGTGCTTAGAAGTCTCCACAGGCTACTCAGATGTACAGCTAGGGTGGAGAACCACAGCATAAAGAGCAAGTCTAATTTCAGCAGGGGGAAATGCCCGCATCTTATTTCTTATGCACTGGCTCCAAGCAGTGTGCAACAGAGGGAAGGGAAGGCAGGGCGTGCAGGAGGCTGGATGCTGGTCCTGTGGGCAGCACAAAGGCTGATTGGGATAGTCAGAGTGGCAGGCAGGCATTTTGAATCACAAGTTGGCCTGCATAGAATGTAGGACTGCATGACAGATTGGAAATAGTGGCTAGAGATGCTCAAATGCTCAGGAGATTCCAGAATGCCAGTCACAGACTGGAATATGGTAGTGTCATCAAGTGAAAATCAAGCCAGTTGGTAGAAGGACCAGATGGTGCTGGGCGTTGCTGAGCTGGAAGAAATGGTAGTACATGCAACTGGAGCTCTTTCATAAACACCCAGAACTATGGAAAGTGGGATGCAGAATTAACATCAGAGCTAGAAATGCAGGTTGAGGGCTCTTTGGCCACATGTCCAGTGTCACCAAGGAAATGAAGACAGAGGGCCATTAGCAAAGTCCTGAAAATATAGCTCCATGAATCATTCTGTACCTTCCATGCTTCCTGAATTGTTCCCTCTTCCCACCTAAGTTTGCTAATCTGTAAAATAGAGTGAATATCTTTCCCAAATGGAAAAGCTATTTATCCCAGAAAGGTCAGCATGAGGCCAGGTAGCTTTTCCTTGCCCCTTTGAGTAAGGGTCACACCTGAATCTAGGTCAGGGTTGTGTCTAGGAATGTTGGGTCCAGATGGTACGGTCCTATGTCCTTGAGTACAGGAAGAAAGGGGCCCTGAATCCAGGTATTTCTCCACCCGGGTCTGGCTTACTTTGGTAGCTATGTTACCTCCATGTCATTTCTTACTCTTTCTAGGGAAAAGCTTCAGGGAACAGCAGTGTGAGAAATATAATGCCTACAATTACACTGACCTTGATGGGAATCTCCTGCAGTGGGTCCCCAAATATTCAGGGGTGTCCCCCCGGGACCGCTGCAAGTTGTTCTGCCGAGCCCGAGGGAGGAGTGAGTTCAAAGTGTTTGAAGCTAAGGTAAGAATCCTCTTGGAACTTGGTCAGAGATGGGGAAGAAGGCCGCCTATGCTTCCCCACCTGTAAGCAGCTTCTGCACTCACACACGCTCTCCTCTCCTTTCCCAGGTGATCGATGGTACCCTCTGTGGGCCAGAGAGTCTGGCCATCTGTGTCCGAGGCCAGTGTGTCAAGGCAGGCTGTGACCATGTGTTGGACTCACCAAAGAAGCTGGACAAATGTGGGGTGTGTGGTGGCAAAGGCAACTCATGCAGGAAGGTCTCCGGTTCCTTCACCCCCTCCAGGTGAGTACCCCTAGTTAGTAGTCGTACCTTGGCAGAAGAACATACCAGGCTTTGGACTCTGATTGGCTCAAGTGTGAATTGTGGCTGCTACTTAATAGCTTCATAGACTGGGCAAGTTATTTAAACACTCTGCATTTCAATTTCCCTATAGAAACCAGCAGTCATCTATCTCAGAGTCACTGTAAGGATGTCGTGAGATGGGATTGGTGGAGTGCTTGGCACAGGGTCTGGTCATAGAAAGGATGGAACCCAGGGCAGCTGTTACTTTATTAGAGCCATGATTAGGATGTATCAGCTCTGAGTCAGTCAGCAGGAGGGCTCTGCTGAGTAACCTGGGCTTTTGCCAGAAGACACTTCCTCCAGTCCTCGGTGATGGGAAGGACGTCTCACCCTGTCGAGGTCTGGTCCTTCTGCAGATGGATCTTCAGAGAATGGGATACAAAGGAGTAGCCTCGGCGGCCTCATGAATCTGAGGAGTCAGAGCACTTTCCAGACATCTGCATGCCTACCTTCGTATACCTCCTAGTATTCGCCAAAGTCCTTTACTTCCATGGCCTCGTTTGAATCCTATGCGGTAGCAAGGCCAGTACTATTATTCTCCATGTTACAGAAGAAGAAACTAAGGCAGAAAAAGATTGATTCTTCTAAGATCACACTGATGGTTAATGATACTCAGGACCTTGGTTTATTGTTTTTTATTTATTTATTTATTCACTTATTTATTTCTGAAGATTATGTGTGTGTGTGTGTGTGTGTGTGTGTGTGTGTGTGTGTGTGTGTGTGTGTGTTACTGGATATTGAACCCAGGGGCATTTTACCATCAAGCTATGCCTACCAGCACTATTTTATTTTTATTTTGAAATAGGATCTCACTAGGATGATGAGAGTCTCACTGCTTGCTAGGGCTGTCCTCAAACCTGCAATCCTCCTGTTTCAGCCTCCCAAGTGCTGGGATTACAAGCATGCACCACCACACCTGGCATTACTGATGCTTAAACAAAAGGGCACTCTACCTCTGAGCTACACCCCAATCTTTTTTTTAAATTATTTTTCATATGTGGTTCTGGGGATTGGACCTGAAGGCATTTTACCTCTGAGTCACACCCTCAGTCCTATTTTTTTTTTTTTTTTTTTTTTTTTTGGAATAGGATCTCACTAAATTGCAAAGGGCCTCACAAGGTTGCTGAGGCTGGTCACACAAAACTGCAATCCTCCTGTCTCAGCCTCCCAAGTACTGGGATTACAGACATGGGCCACTGCACCCAGCTCCTTTTTATTTTTTATTTTGAAACAGGTTTTTACTAAGTTTCCAGGCCAGCCTTGAACTTGTGATCCTCATGTCTCAACTTCCCAAGTACTAGGATTACAGGCATGCGCCACCACCACCATAGCTGGCAGAGAACCTGGGTTTCTTAAGTCCTCAATGATTTTTTTTTCTGTCATTCTGTGCTCTTCCTAGAGAATAAAGGCAAGGTCAAGTGTTACAGGCTCCACTCTGCCACTCTAGCATCTGGTATATACATTACATGTTTTTCTGGAAGTTATGTGAGCATCCAAGTTCCTCACACTGGCCTATCTGCAGATCCTCCAAGTTTTTAAAAATACATTGATTTAGCCAGGCATGCTGGCGCACGCTTGTAATCCCAGTACTTGGGAAACTAAGACAGGAGGATCACAGGTTCGTGGCCAGCCTCAGCTACTTAGTGAGGCCCTCTGCAACTTAGTGAGACCTTGTTTCAAAATAAAGAATAAAAATAGGGCTGGGGGTGTAGCTCGGAGGTAGAATGCCCCTAGGTTCAATTTCAGTACTGAAAAAAAAAATTCACTTACCACTATTCTAACTAGTGGTGCTTGCTCCACCCTGCCCATCTTCACTTACTCATTCTCTCTGCATAATATATTACATATATGTTATATGTTATACATATCTGATACATATACACACAAACATATCTCATCAGTTTCAAAAAATAGAACTAACCCATAGCGAACAACTGAGGAATCTTTTCAAACTTAAGCTCAAAGGATATAGAGAGGGAAAAGCTATTCAGATCTTGGGTCTTTTATTTTTTAAGACACTAGACTCTGGATTCTTTCATAGCCTGAGGCTAAGCAGCCAGCCCCAGATGGGGCCACGGGGAGACAAAGAAGCTGAGGGGCTGTCCTCCTCAGTACTCTTCGCTTTCTCCCCAGCTTATGTAACCCAGATTCCCAGAGGAGAACAAAGGACTAAGCGTTCTCCATCCTTCATAAAGCCCTGTGTCTACAATGGACCTGGGACATTTCCCCAAACTGCATCCTTCGCTGCAGAAGCTCAGTGCTCATGGTATCCGGGCAACTCAGAAGGTGGCTCCAAGTAGCAGGCTTTAGCACCCACCCACCCCTCCCCACCCCATCACCACCATTCTGAGATCCTGCCCCAAGGGCACAGTAACCAAATACTAACTGCTGATTGACTCGAAGAGGTGGTTTGGGGCTTCCACCTGTCAGCTCTGGAATGGATAAGGGATCAGATTTTTCCACATGGGTTTGAGGTCTAGGTGTGGAGGTGGCCAGCCCAGGTTTTACACCAGTACAAGGAGCTAAATATATTTGAGATCTCATTTGAGCCACAGCTGCAGGTTTACCTGAACCAGTGCAGCTTTTCAAATGCCTCTGGGCTTTCCTCTCCTCTCTGTGCTGTTGTTAAGATCCATACATCTGCCCCGGAAGATCTCGGTGTTCCCGCTGTTTGTCGCTTGTGCGGGCACCTAATAAAGTTTTTTATTCAGAAAAAAAAAAGATCCATACATCTAAACCCCCCTCAACCCAAACATTTACACTGGAGTTGCCAGACAAAGCAAAACCCTTGAAATCCCCAGCATATGAGACGTTCCTATCTCAACAGTGAATTTATTTAGAACTGCGGGGCAATCACTTCATTATTGGCTAGTTGTTTTTATCTGCTCATTCCATCACCCGGGTGCCCAGGCTAGGTAGCCACCAGTCCTAACAGTATCTTTCTGTCCCTATCCTAGTTTTGGCTACAATGACATTGTCACCATCCCAGCTGGTGCCACAAACATTGATGTGAAACAGCGGAGCCACCCAGGGGTCCAGAATGACGGCAACTACCTGGCACTGAGGACCTCCAATGGGCAGTACCTGCTCAATGGCAACCTGTCCATCTCTGCCATAGAGCAGGACATCTTGGTGAAGGGGACCGTCCTAAAGTACAGTGGTTCCATCGCCACGCTGGAGCGGCTGCAGAGCTTCCGGCCTCTACCTGAGCCCCTGACGGTACAACTCCTCACTGTCCCCGGTGAGGTCTTCCCCCCCAAAGTCAAATATACCTTCTTTGTTCCAAATGACATGGACTTCAGCGGACAGAACAGCAATGAGAGAGCAACCACCAACATCATCCAGCCTCTGCTCCACACGCAGTGGGTACTGGGGGACTGGTCTGAGTGCTCCAGCACCTGCGGAGCTGGTTGGCAGCGGAGGACTGTGGAATGTAGGGACCCCTCAGGCCAGGCCTCCCCCACTTGCAGCAAAGCTTTGAAACCTGAGGATGCCAAGCCATGCGAAAGCCAGCCATGTCCCCTGTGATCTCATCTCAGGGAAGGGTCTTGTGCTTGTGGACTTGGGGTGCTGGGATGTAGACAAGGGTCCCCACTATGGAGACCCTGCATAGCAAGGTGGCATGGCCTGTCCAGGCTTTCAATTGCCACATCCCCTTGGATACTGCCTGGATTCATAGGGTGAAGGGAACGACAGATCCTAAGTCAACTGTCTAGTGGACTGAACCTTGCTCAGGTTCAGAGGGCATAGGTTAAAAGGTAAAAGTGCACTTATTGACTCAAACGGGAGACTCAGTGCCAGCCTGTTTGCAAAAGACTAGCAAGGTTAAATGAAAAAAAAAATTCTATTTAGTTTCCCCGATAAATAATCTACCTCAAAGGGGAAAAAATTAATACGAGAGCGGTGTGGGGCAGGGAGTCAATGGCAAATGTCAGAGCCAGCTCTGTAGCTGTGCCCCAAGCTGCCTTTGGGAATGACCATGACTGTCTTCAGTGCTAAAATCCATTGTCTAAAGGGTCGCAGGGTCCACCGTGGGGTTGCGGAGAGCCGCATGTTCTCAGGCTGCCACCTGCCAGGGTGGACCCTTTTCAAGTATTTATGCAAATATGTCTCTGAACTAAAGTGTGATCTTGTGCCAATGAAGTGGTCTGGTCTGGTTCATTCTTTCTTTGGAAATAGCAGGGAACCCAGAGCTCAAAGACAAAGGCTAAAGCTAGGTGAGCTTACTTGGAGCACCCACGGGGCAGCTGGCACCTGGCCCGAGTCTCTTCAGGAAGATGGTGACTGCTTCAGGTTCTAACAAGCCTGGTGAATCCAGCTCATTGGGCAACCGTTCATTTGCATATTCTAGACCAGTGGTTCTCATAACTTGCTGAGAGGCTCACTAAGTTGCTGAGGCTATCCTCAAACCTGCAATCCTCCAATCTCAGCCTCTCAAGTACTAAGATTACAGGCATGTGCCACCTCGCCTGGCTGGGCTCATTATCCTTAAGAAAGAGTATCCCATTCCACTTACAAGCTACCCCATCATCACTCTTAGGTGCTATTCTGCCTCATTTTATGCAAGCCAAGAACACAAGATCCTCTTAGGATCTCAAGAATCCTAAATCTGTATCTAGGTAACCATCTCCATGGCTTTAGTGCCTGCTGTCCACCTGACCTGCACCAAATTTCACTCACATCTCACAACTCTTTTGGACCAAGCAACTTGAAACTGTCCCAATGAGTCCTTTTACCAAGAATGGCATTCTCCACTAGGCATACAAAGTCTACCTGAGACCCTCCAAAATCCCCTCTCCTGCCCACACCTCCTCTTCTGTCTTAAAGCTCAGAAGAACTCCCTGGTTCTGTCTTCTCTATAGGAAACTTAGTCCTTGGTCTTGAATGAGTGAGAAGAAATGGACAAGAAATGACATTCTAGCAAAAGCAGGAAAATACCTAAATTCTACCCCTTTGTCCTTCCCTTCGGGTTTCTCTGAAGACATGGGGACATGGGCAGAGAGGTTGCTAGCTGGAGCCTTAGTGTAGATGAGGACTCAGACCCTTAGGGAACAAGGGTGGCCAAGGGAATTCCAGCCCTGTTATCCCCTAGCTGGTCTCTTCACTGTGGCAGTTGACACCAAATCGGCTGCTTCTCCCTGTCTGCCTTTGTTTGGTGAGTGGGAGGCCAGGCTTACCTAAACATAAACAAGCACACATGCACACAGGCACGTTGCTGACAACTAGTAAAAGCAGATTTTTCCTTGCTGTGCATCAGTTTTGTTGAGGCCGATGGATGTCTCCGCAAGTCTTCATCGCTTTCCATTTCTCATTCTCCCCCCAAATAATCAAGGATAAGTGTGTCCCCCTTGTCAGGCCAGCTGCGCCATCCCCACTGCCTGCATCATGACCAGACACAGCTTTTGCCCTGGAGTTCAGCTGGCAACGGAGCTGCTGATGTGCATAGCAGAATGGAATCCAGCTTGGCTCTCCCTTGCTGTGTGGGCTCGGCAAGGCTCACAGAATGCATACTTGTTTGTGTCTGGAAATTCAACAGCTGCAGCTCAGGGACTCAGAACAGAGCTGCAGAGGGAGACCACACCATTGTTTGCTCTGGCCAACCACAACCACCCCCTTAGTCCACAGAAGGAAGACTATATTTCCTCTGCTAAGAGTTTGCATTTTCCAGCTAAGGCTCCTGATGGAAACTGGTACTGGTGCCTTCTAATGGAAGTCCCTAAGGCCCTGACTCCCCAGGTAACTTGAACCTTAATCCAGATCCTCCAAGCAGCTGCCAGAAATATTTCAAGGTGTTACATTAGCATCAAGGTTCATTTCCAACTTTTTTTTTTTAGGTACTAGGGATTGAATGCAGGGGCATACTATCTCCAAGCTACGCCCCAAGCCCTATTTTTTACTCTTTGTTTTGAAATAGGGTCTCACTAAGTTGCAGAGGGCCTCACTAAGTAGTTGAGGCTGGTCACAAACCTGCAATTCCCCTGTCTCAGCCTCCCAAGTACTGGGACTATAAATGTGCACCACCACACCCATCCTCAACTTTTTTTTTTTTTTTTTTCACGATACTGGGGATCGAATCCAGGGGCACTCTACCACTGAGCTACACCTCCAGTCCCCCTCCTCTTTGTTTTTGAAACAGAGTCTTACAGGGTTGCTGAGAGTCTCCCTACTTGCTGAGGCAATCCTCATACCTATAATCCTCTTATCTCAGCCTCCCAAGTACCAGGATCATAGATGTGCACCACCATGCCCAAATATCCCCAGTCCTTTTTATTTTGAGATAGGATCTTACTAAGTTGCCAAGGCTGACCTCAAACTTGTGATCCTCCTGCCTTGGCCTGCCGAGTACTGAGATTATAAGCATGCATCACCATTTCCAACTTTTCATCCTTAAGAGAGGTGAATTGATGGGTGTGGTGAGCCATGCCTATAATCCCAGTACTTGGGGAGACTGAGACAGGAGAATTCCAAATTCAAAACCAGCCTCAGGCTGGGCGTGGTGGCGAACGCTTGTAATTCCAGCATTTGGGAGGCTGAGACCAGAGGATCCAGGTTCTCGGCCAGCCTCAGCTACCTAGTGAGGCACTCTGCAACTTAGAGAGACCTGGTTTCAAAATAAGGATTTAAAAATAGGGCTGGGGGTATAGCTCAAAGGTAGAAAGCCCCTGAGTTCAATCCCCAGTACTGCAAAAAAAAAAAAAAAAAAAAAAAAAAAAACAGCCTCAGCAACCTAATGAGACTCTCAACAACCTGAGAACTTGTTTCAGAACAAAAATTTTTTAAAAGGTTGAGTGTGTAGCTCAAAAGCAGAACGCCCCTGGATTCAATCCCCAGTAACACACACACACACACACACACACACACACACACACACACACACACACAAATAGGTAAATTCTTTTTGGGGTTTGTTCTCTGCCTTTTATTCCCCTGTAGCTGACCAGAGGATTTTGTAAGTTTGGGGAGGGAATTCTGAAAGTGAAGAAAAGCATATCCCTGCCCAGCAATCCCCACCCCTAGCTCTGCCATTAATCAGACTGTAGCCACCACGAGGTCCTGAGGAACACACCATCCAGGGTGCTAGGACATAAAGCAGAGAAAGTGATGGACAGCACTCCTGTCCTTGAGAAACATACGCAGGGTTTGCTCTCCTTGTGACAGTGGCTGGAGGACAACACGTCTTTATGCGGAAGCTCTCCTCCAGCTCAGCACGTTTCCCCATCTGTGGTCCCCTGGCTGAGCTTGCAGCTGTGGGAAAGCTGCGCATGGGACATGAAAGAGAAAGAAGTCACCCATTTAAGCTGACATTTTTGTTGGCTTGTTATAGGTGATCATTAAAGGAGCAAATACTCTAGTCATATTTACCTTACATAGGGAATGATTTTAGGCAACTGAGAGTGTATCTCAGTAGTAGAGCACGTGCCTAGCATGAGTACCTACACCATGAAGTCAAGGAGGAGGAGGAGGAGGAAGAGGAAGAGGAGGGGGGAGGAGGGAGGGTAGGAGGGAAAGAAGAAGGAAAGAAGGAAGGAAGGAAGGAAGGAAGGAAGGAAGGAAGGAAGGAAGGAAGGAAGGAAAGAAGTTTCTAAACAATACAAGATTACAACGAGGGGAACCAGCAGCTGGAATACTGGCTAAGCAAAGTGGTTGAACTGGAACTCCCATACTTGGTCTGTACCATGGTGGACCATGACCAGCACCTGTCTACTTTGCAGTTCAATACTTTGGAATTGCCTGGCTAGGCTTATCAAAATAGGTATGCCCTTTTATAACTTGGGCCATGTTTTCCTAGTTCATTCTTCTTCTCTTAATGCTCCACCTAGGAAGTAGTCAGTTTTGCTTAAAACTGAGTGCTAGCCAACCCACAACCCCCTTGGAGGGGGACAAAAACAGATAAAGGGGCTTCCCCTAGCCACTGCTCAAACATTGGGAAAAGAGAGATGACACCCAATGTACAAGTACATTCTGAACCGCAATACTAAAGCAAAGAGAGAGAAAGCCACCTCTGTTTTAGAACATACTTTCCCTTAGGCCTTGAGCTCAGAGAGGAAAGCAAGAAAGTTCTGGCTAGTCTTCCATCCCCAGGAGCTGCCCAGCCTACCCCTGGCAGATGAGCACTTGCCCCAGGAGAGGAGAAAGCAAAGAAGTCTTCCCTAGGCCTCACCGTTCCTCATTCCAAACATCTTGTACATCCCAGGGGCACTGAAAGCTTGTCCTCAGCCAAATACAACTTCCTGTTTCTAAGAAAGGGAAGAAAAAACTTGTTGAAAGGATTTTTGGACGCTGGAGATTTTGAGTTTCTGTAAACGAGAATGAATCAGACACATGTGGAATAAATTTCTCCGGAAGTAAGAAAAGTTGCTGTGAGTTCCTCTTGCTGGACCAGAAAGTGGGGAGAGGGAAGTTGGGAAAGGAGATACATCAGATGCTGAAAGGAGATAGAAAAGCCATGTGAGTGTCGCATCAAAGAGAGGGTCCCAGTGATGACAAGGATCAACCATGCCCCTCCCGAGACCACTTTCTGACTTGCCGATTACTCAGAACTTCTCCACCTCTGAAGTCATAGATTCAAATATCCTACTCCCCAACCACAGCTTCCCATCCTTCCAGATCTTTCCCTAGCTCCCACTAAACATCATTCTTCATCTTCAGGGTCCTTAAACACCCCCATATATGTACTTTCCCATCTGGCCTTACTTCTCTTTTGGGGTGTGGGGAGAGACTGGGGATTTAACCCAGAGGCATTCTACCCCTAAGCTACACCCCCAGCCATTCTTTGTTTTTTATTTTGATAATAGGGTCTCACTTAGTTGCTAAGGGTCTCGCTGAGTTGCTGAGGCTGGCCTCGATCCTACAATCCTGTCTCAGCCTCCAAAGCCTTTAATTCTCTCCAGCTAGACAGGTCCAGAGTGGGGCTCTGCTGTTGAGTGCCATGAGGCTTTGGAGACCAGCACTGCAGACACGAGTACAACCCAGCATGCGATTTATACCTTCTCCCTTGGATTTTTAAGGGTTAAGAGAGCTCACCAAATGTCACTGGAACCCTAATGTTTTCCAACGCACAAGCCCCTCTCTTGGAATAAACCCATTCTTTGGCCTCAGCCCCATTGGCTTTCTGTGGCTCTCAATAGCAGAGTCCCACTTAGGACCCATCCAACTCTCTCATACTCATTAGCATTATGCTAATGAGCAGAATCCACACTACTGGGGGAATCATTCCATGGAGCACAGATGTGCCACTACAAAGTCACAACATCCAGTGGAAACTATCCAGCAACCCAAGCAAGCAGCTCTCTCTCCAGCTCCACATAGGATTGATTTTCTGCTTTCTCCACTCTCAAGTTCATGATGCTGCCACATCTCACTGTGAGTAGGTGACTTCGCCTCTATTACTCAGTGGAACCCACAGTGTACCCTTTATCAGAGCAGACAGAGAGGAGACACAGTCTCAGTGTTAACGGACCCAGTGCAGACACAGACCTAGAGGAACATCACAATTCTACCTTATTTTGGATTCAAGAAGCATATTCCAGTCTCTTTCAAGTCCATAAAAGGGTGAAGTTTCGAAAGAACATTCCTCTACCTATTAAAGTAATCCCTCAGCTCCTCTGAAGGGCACAGCACACTGGGTCTCAACTTGAAACCTCCCACTGGTCCAGCTCCTCCACCCCTTCATCCTCGTTGACCACTCTGGTCTTCACCACTTGCTGAGAGTCTAGCCTTGGCCTCTGACATGATTTACCAGACATTCATTTCTGTCTAGTTTCACTGCTAGATGGAGCTGGCTCTTCATATCCCTGCAGTGAAGAAGGGAAGGAGGCAAGCCCTCAAGGGTCAGGACCAAGGACAATACAGCTTGAAGCAATAGACTTTCCACAGTGCCCTCCTTGGTCTCCTGCTAGCCCATTTCTGGCTTTCTGAAAGAATATCTTACTCTCCTTCATCTTGAGTTGTATTTTCAAAGACCCCCTTCTGTTTCCCTAGCCTACAAATGTGCCAGACCTCAGAAATCAGGATAGGGTGGAAAAAGAAAAGCAACTGCCCCACAAGAATGTGAAAGCCATCATACAAGAACTCTTGTTGCCAGTTCTAAAGTCTTACCTGGTGGGGAGTTTTCCTATTGTCAAAACTATTGCCTTCTAGATACCACAGCCCCACTCCCTTATCAAGGTCCTCAACCCAGCAACCTCCCTCAACACCCACACTGGCTCCTCCTACCAGCAGCTGCAGGTGCCCTGTCCTCTCCCTCCTGCCATTTTTCAGCCATCTCCACTCTCTCGGGTGTTCTTCCAAAGTACTCACTCTTCTCTCCCTCCAGACATTCACATATGTTCTTCCCTCTTCCTAAGATGTTCCTTTTCCTCTGTCTCCTCTCCCCACTTCAATACACTGCTGCTTACTCTTTGAGCCCCAGATTAAAGGTCACTGCCATCCTCAAATAACAGCTCAGGGTACTTTAAAGACCTCCATGGTGCTGTGTACTTCACCTTTCAAACACCCAGCACATTGGATCCCTTCCTGACTTTGCTGCTGGACCCAACATGCTGTGAATCGAAGACTGCATCTTGTGTTCATTTGCTTTTTTTTTTTTTTTTTTTTTTTTTTTTGGTACTGGGCATTGAATCCAAGGGCATTCCAACTTCAAGCTACACCCCCAGACCCTCCTCCTCCTTTTTTTGGTACTGAGGATGGAACCTAGGAGCATTCTACCTCCAAGCTACACCCCCAGCCCTATTTTTTATTCTTTATTTTGAAACAGGGTCTCACTAAGTTGCAGAGTGCCTCACTAGGTAGCTGAGGCTGGCCGCGAACCCGGATCCTCCAGTCTCAGCCTCCCAAATGCTGGGATTACAATCGTGTGCCACCAAGCCTGGCCCAACAGTCATGTTTTTTTTTTTTTTTGAAAGACAGTCTCACTAAGTTGCTGAGGGCTGGCCTTGAAGCTGCAAACCTCCTCTCTCAGCCTCCCAAGTATTGGGGTTACAAGAGTTGCATTACTGAGACTAGCTTAAAGCCTGTCATTCAGCAGACGGAGAAAACAAATGATCACATTTTCTTCCATCTTAAAAAAAATACATGTCCACTTCTCCCCCCCACACACATCCTGTGCTACCTCTCTGCTCCCTCAACAGTCACTCTTGAGAGACTCACTCCCTCCTCATGACCCCTACTGACACAACTGCTTGGGGGACTGTCTTGCCAAAGTCATCAATGGTCTTGTGCTAAATCCAGCAGACATTCTTCAGTCCTCTGGCCTGGGTTCTTGTCCTCTTCTGCATCACCTCCCTCCCTCCCATCATCCCTGGACTGTGGCATTCCTCAGGGTTCTACTCACCCTTTCTGGCTGATCCCATCTCTTCCCATGGGTCCTGTTTTTATCTACACGCTGATCACTCCCAAGTTTAAACCCTGAGGCTGCGTTCAGAGGCCCCAAGAACACCCTATCATTTGAAGATGCTCTAGAAGGACTCAAGGGACTTGCCATAGCTATACTCTGGAGAGACTGGTTATAGTGGTGAATAAAATAGGGCTGAGAGTGTAGCTTAGAAGTAGAATGCCCCTGGGTTCCATCCCCAGTACCACAAGTAATAATAATTATTATTATAATAGTAATAATAATAATATGAGGAGGAGGTGGAGGAGGGGAGCAGGAGGAGGAGGAGGAGGAGGAGGAGGAAGAAGAAGAAGAAGAAGAAGAAGAAGAAGAAGAAGAAGAAGAAGAAGAAGAAGAAGATCGTATGTGAACTGCTGCCTGCCAGCTCCCAGTCTTCTTTTATTTTGCTCTCTTCCTCTGGGGACATCTTCTCTTGTCAGCTTCTTGCCAAACCGTTTCTCACTTGAGAGCTTCATCCCTGCTCACTGCCTGTCTTCCCCCAACTCATCCCTTTGGTCTCAGGTGTATGACTACAGCCTCAGGAAGTCCTCCCCATCTTGTCCAATCCAAATGCACCCCCTGCTACTCTCCTTCATAATTAATCACCCTGCTCCACTTCTACAGTGTGTTTAAGGCCTCCCTTCCCCTTTTAGACTGCAAGCCCCGTGCAGGCAAGAACTCTGTTCACCGCCTGATATTTGGAGCCAACCTAGTGCAGGCCACATGATCATGCACTGTCTGGGTCAGCTTGGGCTGCTGAAACAAAACACGATACGAGGAATGGTCTAAACAACAGAAACTTATTTCTCACATTCTAAAGGCTAGATGTCCAAGGTCAGAATGCCAGCCTGCCTGAGTTCTGCTGGGCCTCGCTTCCTGGTTTGCAGATGGTCACTGTTTCACTGTGCTCAGATGGCATTTCCTCCACACATATCTGTGGAGAAAGAGAGAAAAAGATCTCTGCCATCTCTTCCTATAAGGACATAAATCCCATCATGAGACGCCACAGCTCCTTAATAGCTGGATCTTGAGCAAGGCTCGGTCCGCTGGAGTCCTGCAAGGCAGACGATTCCAAAAGAAGGAATGTATGGCATATCCCATTTTGCATTATGTTATATCCTGGAAATTTTGGGTGCTTTGGGTTTTGCTTTCACATTAATTATAAAAGAAATTTTCTTAGAAACAGAAGGTGGACAGACGGATTTTTTTTTTTTTTTTTTTTTTTTTTTTTTTTTTTTTTTTTTTTTTTTTTTTTTGGTACTGGGGATTGAACTCAGGGGCATTCTACCTCCGAGCTATACCCCCAGCCCTATTTTTTATTCTTTATTTTGAAACCAGGTCTCACTAAGTTGCGGAGTGCCTCACTAGGTAGCTGAGGCTGGCCGAGAACCTGGATCCTCTGGTCTCAGCCTCCCGAATGCTGGGATTACAAGCGTGCGCCACCACGCCCAGCTCGGACGGATTATGATTCCTCAATATTAGCTGAAAAAAAGTGCCTCAAGACAACCCATAAGAAATTAGTTAACCAAAGCCGGGTGTGGTGGCGCACGCTTGTAATCCCAGCATTCGGGAGGCTGAGACCGGAGGATCCAGGTTCACGGCCAGCCTCAGCTACTTAGTGAGGCACTCCACAACTTAGTGAGACCTGGTTTCAAAATAAAGAATAAAAAATAGGGCTGGGGGTGTAGCTCGGAGGTAGAACGCCCCTGAGTTCAATCCCTAGTACCGCGAAAAAGAAAAAGAAATTCGTTAACCACATACAAACATTAATCAGGAAACGGGCTTTGCAAGCTTAGTTAGTAAACAGCCTTATGTTCCCTCTCAGCACACAGGTATAGAAACAAAATAAATAAGCCAAAGAGACTTAGGTCTACTATTTTATCTATGAGTAAAGAAGGCTTTAAGACAGATAGTCTTTACTCACTTCCGCCTTGTCCCCCTGAAATTTCACAGGATACATTAACTCTCTAGCTGCCTGAGAAAAAGATAAGAACACTGCTTAAATGAGCTGAACAAATAGTAAAGATTTAAACTATTAGATTTAGGCTCTTCATCTTTAACCTTTACCACTGCTTTGTACTAAAAGAATCTTTATATACGTATTGTATTTTGTAACTTTTACTGTCTTCTTAACCCCATTAAATGTCATGGGAAATGGCTTTTCTAGTTAAAGCTGTACCTACTCAACCTTTAGAAAAATAAGACTGTAAAAATTCCTATTCTATATGCCTCGTATAAAAAAACAGCTATTAGCCGGGCGTGGTGGCGCACGCTTGTAATCCCAGCATTCGGGAGGCTGAGACTGGAGGATCCTGGTTCGCAGCCAGCCTCAGCTACCTAGTGAGGCACTCCGCAACTTAGTGAGACCCAGTTTCAAAATAAAGAATAAAAAATAGGGCTAGGGGTATATCTCGGAGGTAGAATGCCCCTGAGTTCAATCCTCAGTACCGCAAAAAAAAAAAAAAAAAAAACAGCTATTAACAAGCAATAAACAGATATGCTTCTACACTGCGTGCGGTGTGAGCGTATTCTGGCGACCTCATCTCAATCCACACCTATGGAAGGACCCCCAATCCCACTGTCTGGAGGGCTGGTCCCAGCAATGAGGGCCCTGGCCTCACTATCTCATCTAACTTTAATTGTCTTCTAAAGGCCCAGCTCCTTTACAAGAGCCCTGTTTCAAGGGCTCCACATCCTCAAATTTAACCAAGTGTGGATTCAATATATTTGGGGGGGAAAAAAATCTGAAAAGTCAAGCCGGGCGTGGTGGCGCACGCTTGTAATCCCAGCATTCGGGAGGCTGAGACTGGAGGATCCAGGTTCGCGGCCAGCCTCAGCTACCTAGTGAGGCACTCCGCAACTTAGTGAGACTCGGTTTCAAAATAAAGAATAAAAAATAGGGCTGGGGGTGTAGCTCGGAGGTAGAATGCCCCTGAGTTCAATCCCTAGTACCGCAAAAAAAAAAAAAAAAATCTGAAAAGTCCCAAATAGCAAAACTTGAATTTGCTATGTGCTGGTTACAACATGGAATCAATATGAATGCAGTGATGTGTAGGCATTTCATATTGAGTACTAGAAGTCATCCAGGGAAAGTATACAGGAGTATGTATATGCAAATACTTTGCTGGTTTATATAAAGGACTTAAGCATCTGGGGGCTTGGGTATCCACGGGGGAGGAGGAGGTCCTAGATCCAACCCTACATAGATACCGAGGGACAACCGTACCATCATATCGGGAGTTAGGGTTCTAACATATGAAATCGGGAAGCAGACAATTCAGTCCGCAGCATGTACTCTCGGTGTTCAGAGAACAAATGAGTGAGGCATTCTCTTTCCTTCTTTCCTTTTGCTATGCTGGTGATCCAATAAGAGGTGGTTCTAAAATGCATGTCTAATCTTGTCACTTCTTTCCTCAAAGTCCCTCATTAATTTCCACTTCCTATAGAATAAGTTCTAAAGTCCTGTGATGACCCAGCCCCTGCCTCTCTCCAGGGTCTCTCTCAGCAGCTCTTCCTCCTTCAGGAGCACACCTGGCATTCTGACATCCTGTGGGGCTGCTGGGCTCTCTGTAGCAGCACCCAGAAGAGCCCCGTGAGCAGCTCCTTGGAAGCATGGATGGTTGGAGGAGGGGGGTGAGAGTAGTATATCTGAGAACATTCAGTAAGCAGATGTGGTGAAACTGCCAGAAACTTATGTTCCAGTAGCTGAGAAGCTGCCGGAGAGAAACCCCATCCTAGGAGAGGAGAGAGCCACACATACAGAGCTTGACCCTGGAGGGAAGAGGCCATTCTGAGATGAGCACAGGATCTATCACTCAGCGCTGGGCATCGGCACTTCCCAGACCCTTGACTGCCCTTGGTAATTGCCCCTTATCTGTTGGACAGAGCATCAGGGAGACCTTGCGTGAACTAGCACAGTCTTGTCATAGTTCTGTGAATGTCCTTCCCAAGTTCTGCCAGTGATTAATGGGCACATGTGGCATGTAGCAGACTCCATATGGTGTACATTCTTCTCTTCTCTTCCTGTTCCCAACTGCATGCCCTGACCTCCACATTGGATAGGAGCTTCCAGATCAGAGGCTTCCAACCTGGCCCTCTTACCCAGCTCTGTCTCTCTCTGGTACTGGGGATTGAACCCAGGAGCATTCTTTCTCTAAGCTACACTCCTAGCCCTTTTTATTATTTTATATTATTTTATTTTTTCGGTACTAAAAATGGAACCCAGGGGCATTCTACCTCCGAGCTACACCCCAGCCCTATTTTTTATTCTTTGTTTTGAAACAGAGTTTCACTAAGTTGCAGAGGGTCTCACTAAGTAAATGAGGCTGGCCACAAACCTGCAATCCTCCTGTCTCAGCCTCCCAAGTGCTGCAATTACAAGCGTGTGCACCACACTCCGCCCAGTGCACTTCCTCCTGCTCTCTGGACAACTCATATTGCCTCAATTATACTGTGCACTGTCCCAGTGGATCAATGTGGATAAACTGGTCCATAATTCCTCTTGTGTGAACAGTCTTACTATCTGATAGTGGAAGTGAAATCGGGGGAGGGGGGGAGGATTTGCTAGAACTTGAGCTTCCCATCATAATCCAAATGGAAATCTGATTTTGATGTCATATGTGACAAAAAGAAAAGCAGTAGAGGGAAAGTTAGATGGTCTGGTTTCAAGTTTTCTTGCCATTTATCAACCTTGGGTAAGCCATGCACTCAGTCCCTCCAAGCCCCAGTTTCTTCACCTGCGTAAGCATCAAATGAAAGAATGTTACATGAGGTGCTTTTTTGTTTTTTTTTGTTTTTTGTTTTTTTTTTTTTTGGTACTGGGGTGGAACTCAGGGGCATTCTACCTCTGAGCTACACCCCCAGCCTTTTTTTTTTTTTTTTGCCATACTGGGGATTGAACCCAGGGGCATTCTACCCCCAGTCCTGTTTTTTATTCTTTATTTTGAAACAGGGTCTCACTAAGTTGCAGAGTGCCTCACTAAGTAGCTGAGGCTGGACACAAACCCAGATCCTCAGGTCTCAGCCTCCCAAGTACTGGGATTACAAGCATGAGCCACCATGCCTGGTTTTTATTCTTTATTTTGAAAGTGGGTCTCACTAAGTTGCAGAAGGCCTCACTAAGTAGCTGAGGCTGGCCTAGAACTTGCACTCCTCTTGTCTCAGCCTCCCAAGTACTGGGATTACAGGTGTGCACCACCACATCCACCTTTGAGGTGCTTTGCAAATTATAGCATGAATACAGGGAATGCAATACCTCAGGTCCTTAGGAGATTGGGGTATCACTCACTGGAACAGTATTTTGTTTACAACCAAATCTCTGGGTTGAAGGAGAGTATAAGTAAAAGAGGAGAAAGATAAGCATTAAATCACCTTACTTAGCCAGGCGTGGTGGCGCACGCTTGTAATCCCAGCATTCGGGAGGCTGAGACCGGAGGATCCGGGTTCAAGGCCAGCCTCAGCTACCTAGTAAGGCACTCCGCAACTTAGTGAGACTCTGTTTCAAAATAAAGAATAAAAAATAGGGCTGGGGGTATAGCTCGGAGGTAGAATGCCCCTGAGTTCAATCCCCAGTACCACAAAAAATAAATAAATAAATCTCCTTACTTAGTGAACACCAGACTTGGGGGCATAAATTCTGTCCATGATGGCAGATTGGAGAGAATTAAGGGGAACAAAAAGGCAAAGCTGTATGAGTCTGACTCCATGGCATGGGGTTTTGAATTCAGAGCTAGGCTTGGTAGAGACATGGAGTATGCACCACACTCCTCTCTCCTGGGAGGGCCAAGCCTTTGGAAAATAAATACAAGATCTGAGGATCAAAATATCAACTTTAGAGCTGGGTGTGGTGGCACACGCTTGTAATCCCAGTACTTGGGAGGCTGAGACCAAAGGATCTGGGTTCGCAGCCAGCCTCAGCTACTTAGTGAGGCCCTCTGCAACTTAGTGAGACCCCGTCTCAAAAATAAAGAATAAAAAATAGGGCCGGGGGTGTAACTCGGAGGTAGAATGCCCCTGGGTCCCATCCCCAGTACTGCCAAAAAAAAAAAAAAAAAATCAACTTTAGGTTGTTGTATTTGTGCCACCATACCCAGCTCAGCTTTAGTTTTTATAATAGCAAAAGATTAGAAATAACACAATGCCCATTTATACGGGATTAGGTAAATAAACTATAGAAATTTATCCAACGAAATGCTATACAGCCATTTTAAAAGCTCAAGAACAGCCGGGCGTGGTGGCGCACGCTTGTAATCCCAGCATTCGGGAGGCTGAGACCGGAGGATCCAGGTTCGCGGCCAGCCTCAGCTACCTAGTGAGGCACTCCGCAACTCAGTGAGACTCTGTTTCAAAATAAAGAATAAAAAGGGGCTGGGGGTGTAGCTCGGAGGTAGAATGCCCCTGAGTTCAATCCCCAGTTCCGCAAAAAAAAAAAAAAAAAAAAGCTCAAGAACAAGCTGGGCATAGTGGTGCACACCAATAATCCCAGTACTTGGGAGGCTGAGACAGGAAGATCACAAGTTCGAGGTCTACCTCAGTAACTTAGCAAGACCCTCAACAACTTAGTAAGATCCTGTTTCAAAATAAAAAATAAAGCTGGGCATGGTGGCACAGTCCCGTAATCTCAGTACTTGGGAGGCTGAGACAGGAGGATCGGCAGGTTCAAGGACAGCAAGTAGTCAGACTCTCATCAATGTAGCAAGACCCTATTCCAAAATAAAAATAATAAAATAGGGCCAGGGGTATAGCTCGGAGGTAGAGTGCCCCTGGGTTCAATTCCCAGTACCACAAAAAATATAAATAAATATACAAACTATTAAAAATAAAATAAGACTGGGAATGTGGCTCACAGGTACAATGCCCTTGGGTTCAATACCCGGTACTACACACACATACACATGCACACACATACACACACAGGCAAAGAACAGAAGATGTTAACCAAAAATGTCATGTTCTACTGATGGTGGAAAAAAATATGTGAGCATATGTATATATGTATTTCTTTGTGTCTGTATAAAACATACCTGGAAGACACTGGAGCTGCTTAAATACTGGTTACCTCTGAGGAGAGGCAGTAAGAAGGTGAAGGATAAGAGTTGGGGTAATTTTTCCCTCCCTATATGTCCTTTCTGTTGTTGCTAGTGTTGTTGTTGCTGTTACAGGGAATTGAACTCAGGAACATCCTACCCCTAAGTTGCATCCCCAGCCCTTTGGGGGTTTTTTGGTGGGGTTTTTTTGGGTTTTTTTTTTTTTGGTTTTTTTTTTTTTTTTTTTTTTTTGAAACAGGGTCTTACTAAGTCGCTGAGGCTGGCCTCAAAACTGTGATCCTCCTATCTCAGTCTCCCAAGTACTGGGATTACTGCCACCACACTCAACTCCAATATGCCCTTTTGTACCTTTTGGATTGAGAACTGTGTGACTTATTATAAGAGTGTGTGTATGTGTGTGTGTGTGTGTGTGTCTGAAAGAGAGAGAGAGAGAGAGAGAGAGAGAGAGAGAGAGAGAGCTGAAAACAATGGGCTTCCTCTTTGCTGAGAATCAATTCTCTCCCCAGTTTAATTTGCCTGGGCATGGGGCAATAAAACCCAGTCAGCAGGATGAAGGATCCGAGCAACCTAACACATGCTTCAATCCAGGGGAAAGAGCCAAGGGGCAGCGAGCAGCAGTGTCCCTTTCCCACTCCTCATAGTGGGAAGAGGGGGAATAGCAGTTTCTCCAACCAGACACCCTCTCCCTGCCGCAGCAACGTGAAGAGTGGGACAATGAGCATTCTCCCTAACAATCCGCGCCAACTTAGCATCCAGAAGAGGAGCAAAAGCTGGGCACCTGTGTGGAACCGTGGGCTCAGGAGGTGGGCGCCAAGAAGAAGCCCAAAGAGGCTGCAAGGCCCAGCTGAAATAAGTGGAGATGGAATAAATTATGTCAGGGTCTCCTAGATCACCTGCTTTCATGAGGACCACAAAATGAGAGGCGGGCACCGGGTTCCACATATTTTACGGCATCCACTAGAGAGACTGGAGCCTAAAAGGAGATGTGACCTTGGGCCTCGCACAACTAGCGAAGATGCTGTCAAAGAGGGACAAGGACAAGCCTGCAGCCCAGTGACTCGGGCTGGCTCTAAGGAAGCCCCTCCCTTTCCGGCGCCCTCACCGTCCTCGGCTGCGTCCCCTCCCCCACGCATTTAGAAAATTCTCTTCGTTCGCCTTCCAGCGTTCTGTTTTACGTTTGGCTGTGTTCAGCAGCAACCTCCACTTAGCCAATTTCTGCTGCGGAGCCAAAGCGCCAAGAAGCTACACAAGAAGACAGGGCCTGGACAGAATCAGAAAATGCCAGAGATTTTGCTACCAAGCCTCATCCACCAAGACTGCCAGGAGAGCTTTGCAAATGGAATCAATCTGAATGTGGCTGATGAGAAACATCTGAATGAAAGAAGCCAGGACAAACAGAAATTGTTAAGTTCCCCACTGCAATAGGCTGGAGTGGCTTCCCTAAATTTCTACTTGGAGATACTGACCTTCCTCTTTTGGGGGGGGAGGGGGGAGGTGCAGGTACTAGGGATTGAACCTAGTGGCATTCTACCTCTGACCTAGATTCCCAGCCCTATTGTATTTTTTATTTTGAAGCAGGGTCTAGAAAAGTTCCTGAGGGTCTTGCTAAGTTGCTGCGACTGACTCAAACTTATGATTCTCCTCTCTCAGCCTCCCAAGTCCGGGGATGATAGGAGCGTGCTACCATGCCCAGCTAATACTAATTATAACAAATACTTGGAATTGGGTCTTAGGCCACTGTAACTGCAGAATGGGAAATGAGAACACCCCAAGAGGTGGTAACACCAGGTCGATGGTATTTCAGCAGTGCCCACTTGCCTTTGCAAGACTGTGCATTTACCCCATGGCTCCTCAATTTTAATTCAGAGTACTTAGCCAGCTGAGAGTGGGCACCAGATACACTGAAATGGCGCTTTATCAATCAGGTGTTCTTCCTGAATGGCATCTGCAAAGCTTTGGTCCAGACCTGGAACCAGTGGTGAATTGGGTTGGGAAGAGGGTACTGGAGATTGAACCCAAGGGTATTCTATCTCCAAGATACACCCCCAGCCCTTTTTAATTAATTAATTTGTTTTTGAGGTACTAGGGACTGACCCCAGAGGCATTCTACCTCCAATCTACACCTCCAGCCCCCTTTTTTAATTTTATTTATTTTTTGTTTGTTTTGTTTTGAAATAGGGTTTCACTAGGCTAATTAACTGAGAGTCTCACTACTTGATGAGGCTGTCCTTGAACCTGTGATCCTCTGGTCTCAGCCTCCCAAGTACTGGGATTACAAGTGTGCACCACCACACCCAGCTTATTTTTAATTTTGAAACAGTAGGACTGGGGGTATAGCTCAGAGGCAGAATGCCCCTTGGGTTCAATCCTCAGTACCACAAAAGAAGAAGGAGGAGGAGAGGGGGAACTGGCGGAAGGGCAGGGAAAAGGGGGGAGGAGGAGGAGAAGGAGGAGGAGGAGGAGGAGGAGGAGGAGGAGGAGCAGCAGCTGCCACCAGGCAGGGTGGCACAAACTTGTAATCCCAGTACTTAAGAGGCTGAGACAGGAGAATTGCAGGTTGGAGAACAGCATCAGCAAGTAGTGAGACTCTCATGAACCTAGCAAGACTCAGTTTCATAATAAAAATAAAATATGGCTGGGGGTATAGCTTAGAGGTAGAATGCCTCTAGATTCAATCCCCAGTTAAAAAAAAAAAAAAAAGAAATAGAGCCTCACTAAATTGTTTAGGTTGTCCGCAAGCCTGCAGTCCTCCTGTCTCAGCCTCCCAAATACTGAGATTACAGGTCCAATGATGAGTAGTAGTTCTATGATTTGATAGTTAGGAATTGCTAAGCCGCCCGTCCAGAAACAATTAAACCATTGGTCAGGGAGTTGCCCTGCTTCCTAGTTTCTTTAAAGGATAACGTAGCTATGTGTTACTCTGAGCATAAACATTATGCTGACCTTGATCCAGGAATTTAAACAGTGTCATTTAATGTAAACGCTAACAAATACCTTTATGCTGATGTGGTCTGTTTTCACGATTGTTTAGTGTTTCTTCTCTACAGAAATACTTTGAGGCACTGGATTTTTTTTTTATTGACAAATAATAACTGTACATCTTTTTGAGATTCAGCATGACATTTGCGTACATTTATGCATTGTGTAATGAACAACTTAGGGTATTTAAGTTATCCATCATCTCAAACATTTGCCATTTCTTTGTGACGAGAACTCTTAAAATCTTCCCTTCTAGTTATTTTGAATTATGTGATACAATATTATTGACTATAATGGAACACCAGAACATATTCCTCCTATTTGGCTATGACGTGTACCATTAACCAGTATCTCCCCATTTCCCCACCCACCCTCCTCTGCCTCTGGTAACCACTACCATGCTCTATACTTATATGAGCTCAGCTATTTAAGATTCCACATATGAGTGAAATCATATGTTATGTGTCTTTCTGTGCCTGGCTTATTTCACTTAATGTTCCCATCTCCAGGATCTGGAATACGACAAGGATGCCCATTTTCACCACTTCTATTCAACATAGCACTGGAAGTGCCAACCAGAATAATTAGGCAAAAGAAAGAAATAAACGACATCCGAATTGAAAAAGAGGAAGTCAAATTGTCCTTATTTGCAGGTGACATGATCACATATAGAGAAAAACCTAAAGACTCGACTAAAAAAATACTGTTAGAATTAATAAATTCAGTAAAGCTGCAGGATATAGAATCAACATACCAAAATCAATAGCACTTCTGTAGACCAATAGCAAACTATCTGAAAAAGAAATTAAGACAGTCATATCATTTTTAATATCTAGAAGAAATAAAATACTTAGTAATAAATTTAACCAAAGAAGTGAAAGGTCTCTACAATAAAAACTATAAAACATTGATGAGCTGGGTATGGTGGTTCTTGCCTGTAATTCCAGTACTTAGGAGGCTGAGACAAGAGGATTGCAGGTTTGAAGCCAGCATCAGCAACTTAGCCAAGCTCTCATCAATTTAACGAGACCCTATTTCCAAATAAAAATAAAATAGGGCTGAGGACATATCTCAGAGGTATTCTATCCCTGGGTCCAATCCCCAGCAAAACACATACACACACACACACACACACACACACACACACACACACACACACCACGAAAGAAATTGAAGGGTCTACGAATAAATGGAAAGACATTCTGTGTTCATGGCTTGGGAGAATTAATATTATTTAAATGTCCATACTACCCAAAATGATTTACACATTTAATGTCATCTCTATCAAAATACAATTTCATACTTCACAGAAATAGAAAATATCTCAGCCAGGCATGGTGGCACACGCTTGTAATCCCAGCATTTGGGAGGCTGAGACCAGAGGATCCGGGTTCATGGCCAGCCTCAGCTACCTAGTGAGGCGCTCTGCAACTTAGTGAGACCCTGTTTCCAAATAAAGAATAAAAAATAGGGCTGGGGCTGTAGCTCAGAGGTAGAATGCCCCTGAGTTCAATCCCCAGTACTGCAAAAAAAAAAAGAGAAAAAGAAAAAAAGAAATAGAAAATATCTCAAGATTGGTATGGGACACTGGATTTTAAATTCACAGTAAGATCTGCAATTCTTCCATTTATATTGGTTTGCCTTCCAAGTATTTCTACCAGCTTCTAAGGTTGAGGGAGCCCTCTGCTGATGGCTTCACTATAACTTAGTTGCACAGAGCAAGGAAAACTGAATAGACTCTAAAGAATTCCTGAATCTGAGAACTAATCTGTCTTTAGACCAAGGGTAGACTTTTGCTCTGAAGAGTCAGGCTTTAGAAATGTTCTTGATTTCCTCAAACTATATACATTGTTTCAGATTTTATTCTATCAGGCAGTGTAAGAAAAAGGGTCTGCAAAGAGGTTCATGTCCTATTCACTGAAAGGTTACACTTTTGGGGAGGGGGTACTAAAGGTTGAACCCAGAGGCATTCTACCTCTAAGCTACACCCCAAACCCTATTTTATTTTTTATTTTGAAACAGGGTCTCGCTAAGTTGCTGAGGCTGGCCTTGAACCTGCAATCCTCCTACCAGAAATACAGGCATGTACCACTGCACCTAGTCAAGGTTACACATTTCTGTGTGCATATGCCTAGGCATGTTCCTGTATACACATACATGCACACATATGCATGTATTTTCAGGTGACACAATCATATCTATAGAAAATCCTAGCCAGGCGTGGTGATGCACGCTTGTAATCCCAGCATTTGGGAGGCTGAGACCGGAGGATCTGGGTTCGCAGCCAGCCTCAGCTACCTAGTGAGGCATTCCACAACTTAGTGAGACCCTGTTTCAAAATAAAGAATAAAAAATAGGGCTGGGGGTGTAGCTCGGAGGTAGAATGCCCCTGAGTTCAATCTCCAGTACCGCAAAAAAAAAAAAAAAAGAAAGAAAAGAAAATCCTAAAAACCCCACTGAAAAATGCTGTTAGAATTAATAAATTCAGGGAGCCAGTACCGCAAAAAAATAAAATAAAATAAAAATAAAAGTCCTGCAGCTAACCACCAAGTATATATCCCAGATGCTTAAGGAATTTCAAAGACATTGTTCAAAAACCAAATTTGAGGAGCTAGGGTACAGCTCAGTGGTAGAGTACTTGCCTAGCATGTATGAGGCTCTGGGTTTGATCCCCAGAACCACAAAACAAAAACTAAATTTTTAGAAAAGAACTTAAATCTTATGCAAATATCCCAAACATTCTCTATGATATCTAATAGAAATTTAGACCATTATTCCTTTAGTTAAAATCATCAAGTAGAGCTGGGTGTGGTGGCACACACCTGTAATCCCAGTACTTGGGAGGCTAAGACAAGAGGATCACAGATTTGAGGACAGCCTCAGCAATATAGTGAGACTCTCTAGTGAGACCCTGTTTTAAAATAAAAAGTAAAAAAGGTTGGGGGTGTAGCTCAGAGGTAGAATGCCCCTGAAGTTCAATCCCCAATACCAAAAGAAAAAAAAATCATCAAGTGTGTATTAAATATGAAGCCTATTGAGAGATGACAATTCAATTAGATCTTCTGAGTCCATAAAATAGAATCCCAAGCTGGGCATGGTGGCACATGCTTGTGATCTCAGTACTTGGGAGGCTAAGACAGGAAGGTCGCAGGTTCAAAACCAGCCTCAGCAATTCAGTGAGGCTCACATCAACTTCGCAAGACCCTGTTTCCAAATAAAAAATAAAATAGGGCTGGGGGTATGGCTCAGAGGTAGAATGCCCCTAGGTTCAATTCCCAGTAACACACACACACACACACACACACACACACACACACACACACACACAAATAAAAACAAAAATTTTTTAAAAAGTCTAGGTAGTTGGACATGGTGGCACACACCTGTAATCCCAGTACTTAGGAGACTGAGACAGGAGGACTGCAGGTTTGAGGTCAGCCTCAGCAATTTAGTGAGAACCTGTTTCAAAATAAATAAGGCTTGGGGGTATAGCTTGGAGGTAGAATGCCCCTGGTTTTGACCCCCAGTGCAAACAGAAAAAGAAAAGGGCTGAGGGTATAGCTTGGAGGTAGAATGCTCCTAGATTCAATTCCCAGAACAACAACAAAAAAATGCATTATAAATAATATGATTACTCATTGAATAAATAGTAGAAAATGACACATGCTAGGGAAAAAAGATGGATACCTGTGGATGAGAATGATCATGGAGGCCTACAATTAAACTTAGCCTTAACAAATAGAAAGGCTTCCACTAGGCAGAGAGATGGACTAATCTAGAAGAGGCCACTATGATAATGACATATGGTGAGCAGCCTTAGGAAATAGACGTAGACCAATCTACTTCCATAAAATCCCAAAGGCAGAGGATGAAGAATGTGAGTGACAGAAACAGGAATTCATACTTTACCCTCCATAGACCAGGAAGTGATGTCCTCACATGACATGTCATAGGAAGTTGGGCAAGAGATACTGAAATGAGGAATTTTCAGTGGGGCCTTTTTGACATCAGCTCTGTGGGCAATGGGATTACAGGGGAGAGAATCTAAATCTTCTGCCAAGAAAACTAAGGAAGAGGAGAGGAAGAAGGGGAGAAAGGGGAGGAAAGGAGGAGGGAGGAAAAGGAGGAGGGGG